>JBAIZL010000002.1:385096808-385119308 GCA_036971475.1 Prosapia bicincta
TACAATGGGTCCCAATTACCGTCGGATGTGCACGTTCGCGCCAGATTTCATGGTCTCCATGTAACGCACGAGCCAGCTGGCAGAGTTTCGGCGGCAGGCAGTCGCTGTGACCCGGGGTCGTGGAGTGAGCTCTCCGATTTAATCTTGATCACCGATCCTTGGCCAGCTTTGACGACGAGGAGGATGCAGTGTATCTCTACCCTCTAGTGCACACTTTATTTGCCGACATTTAGAGATTTGTACAAAATTTATTATTAACAAATATTAATTTTCAGTTCCTTCAATTAGTTCAAACTACCGTAATTAGCTCAACTATATGTTGAGTGCTATTTCGGCAAGCAACAAAATTCCTAGAAAACAGTGTCATTTCAGCAAGCTCGGTTTTACAAATTACCATAAACGTTAATGAATGCTATCTCGTCCAGAAGAAATTTTGACGAGGGTTGAGGCGGTTCAGGTAACTTTTTTAATCTATAGATGGAAAGTACTTCTTGTAAATAAGTAACCATTTTTAAATACTTCCACAAGTGTTTAAATTTAACAGTGTTTTCGCTTTATTCAGGCATCATAAGTTGATGATAATCATCAGTAAACTAACTAAGGTTAAGCGCTTTTAAATTTAAAACGTGTTATTTATTTAGAAGTTCAGATAGTCGAAGGTAAATGACCCCTATGCTTACGTGCAAAATCATATGCTGTGGGGGTCAGAGTCCGTTATTTCACCCTATTCTTGTAAATTGTTCCTGTAGCCATGAAATATTTTTTTTAACTAGTATTTATAAAGATAAATGAGAAACATATAATAATCTAAATAAAATCTGCTTGTTTTTCTTGTTAATCTCTTACAAACACCGGACTGTCACCACATTTTCCAAGCAATTGGGGAGGTATACATAAAATTACGATTTCTAGTTTATTTATTTATTGTTTATTTTTAATAAAAATCAATGTATGTCTGTCCAGTGGCGTAACTAATTTTTCTGCCCCTCCCCCCCGATTTTCGGCTCCTCTACGTGTAAAATGGATATTACTGTATATTAGAGCTAAAGATAAATAACGTCAGTCTAGTATTGTTACATTTTAGTGATTTGAACTATTTTTAGTGTTAAGGTTCTTGTTTAGGCTATAATGTTTTTTGGTAAAATTTAACCACGTCAATGTAGTGTAAAACTTCTATAAGCTAAATGTGCTAAAAGTAAAATATTTTCATAATATAGAGTTCAGTTCCGTATAAGGCCCTTGGCACACTGGTCGATTTAAGACGCGTATCTGGGTTCGCGCGACATGCTCTTCATGTAGGACTTACAAGGGACTGCCAAGTACAAGGGCCGATTCTCCGCTCAATTTTGTTTGAGATTCCAACTAGGATGACATTTTTTTTCATTACAGTACTTACAAATTTATATATCTTTTGTTTATTTCACTATATTTATTTCAAGCAGGATAACAACTATTTCGATCTGCGTAAGTTTTTGTTACCAATGATAAACAAAAAAAATCCACTATATACAATTTTAAAATATTAATAACAATGAAGCTTTATCTAAAAAAAACAGCAATCACCTGATTTGTGAAAATATTTTTTTTAATTCTCACTATATTGTTTACATTTTAAGTATTTAATTGTAAAATCTATTTGACTGGCAAACGTGCCACATCCACTATTACAAACCTCAACAAATTAGATAACATTCTACCCATTTATAAGAACGCGTTGAAACGCATTGAATTCAAACAGTTATTGTAGACCTGTCAAACTGTCAAGTATAGGTTTTTGCACTAGTGGGCAGGTAAAGAGTTGCCTCTTTTAGTGGAACTGCCAACTACCTGCCCTCTTCGTGGAAATTCGGCGAGATAGCACCTTTGCCGAAATGGCACTACACGTATATATCTTGTTCAATTTTTGAATCGTTAATAAAATGCTTTTTATTCATCCATTCAAGTTCAAACACATTTTTTTCTTGCAATGGATGACACTTGACGTTGAGTTTTTTTTTTAATAATGAATTAATTTTAGTTTTATAAGGGAGAAAAACTTTTTACAAAAGGGGCAGAGTATGCAATATAGTTATTTCGTCCTATTTGGCTTAAAATAAGTGATAGCATGATTTCATAAAACAACTGATTTTATGTAATATGTTATGTAATACAACAGCTGTTTTAACGCATAGATCATGCTACTTATTTATATTAGATTTAATAAATTAATAAAAAGTAACTCAAATGACATCTTTCTTTGATAACCTAAGTAGGAATTGACTTAAAATTTCTCTTTTACGTTACCTGTTTTATTTCTGATCTACGGTGCTACAATTGGAAAATCAAGAATATTTTTCCCAGAAAAAACAGTGTTTGTTTATATAGTTCCGGTTTAGAGCTAATAGTTGCCTTTGAAGGCTAAGTAAATTTGCTAAACTCTTCGCTTATATTTAAGATTAGAATAGAACGTTAAGGCGCTCCAAGCGGACAAATCTGTAGGCTTAATACCTTTTAACGCTTTTGTCAAGAGTTTTAATATATTGTATGTGAAATGTTCATTGGCAAAAATTATTAAACACCAATTATATTCAATGGCAATATATATATATATATATATATATATATATATATATATATATATATATATATATATATATATATAAATATATATATATATATATATATATATAACTATCACAAACTGTAGAGCGCTGATAGAAACTGTGTTAATCATTCTGAAATGTTTAACCTCGAGGTCCGATTAAAATAAATTTTCTTGTCACAGCGTCTATTAATGCCGTTCAGTGCTTTTCCATCCAAAGCCAATAATTACTAGTCTCCTCATTAAACATCATTCTTTGCACTTGCTCTTAATAGTCAAGCCACTTTATAAATAGCCAATATAACTCACTAACAGTCTCTTGCCTAACTTCTATCCATGTTTACGTTACATGAATAATCATTTATACAATTTTGTAGTATGTTACAATTTCTATAAACTTTTAATAAATTATACTTTCATTTCATACAATCTTGAGATGTATTGTTTTCTGCTTTTTTTATGAAGGCTTTATCTGTATTATCAAGAAAAATTGTATCAAAACAAAACTACGAATTCATTTAGAAATAATTTTTATTGGTTCTGAGAGCAAAAACTCATGGGAAATGTTTGGAAATTCTCAAAGTAAGACACGTACTATAATAACGTATGGTTATATCGAAACTAAATGAAATTTATGTAACTGTTCACAGTTTAAGGGTTTGTTCTTACAATTTATATTTTAGGCAACATTTACCCTTTAGGTTTTGTACCTCATTTTCGCCTCTAATGATGTGTACCAAATACTCGACACATCATGAGAGAAATAAAATTGTGGAACGCTGCAGTTCCAGGGCAGGATAGGGAAGAATACGACCTGGATAATGAACGTGAGGGATTTATTAAATAGCTACAGCAGCTAGTTGCTTAAAGCAGAGATACCAAGAGGGCGAGGGACTTTGATGATTGCCGAACGTCGAAACAAGCAGGCGCCTTGAGAAGACATTGCTGTTAACGTTATAATACGGTGGATATTTATTTTGTTTTCTATTTTGTGTCAACAAAGAAACGTAATACGACAAAAATACCTTAAAATAATGATCATCCTGTAAGCTTTACTGATATTATAGTATTTTGTATGCGTTAAATAAAAATAACCGGATAGAAATTGTGTTTTATAAACCTGAATTTTCGTTGGATCTCATGTGCACTTTTTAAAAATATTACAGAATATAATGATCATAATACTTCGGTCACTGATACTAACTTTACGGCATGTTACTATATTATTGTATTGTTTTTGGTATTTATGAATCGTTATCACTCTAACCTTCAAACGGTTGTTCGTTTTTCTTGTGCAAATATGATCTGTAGAGATACACACTCGGCCTGGAAAATGGTTGGCATGATATGATCGGTAGCATTGCGTCTTTGAAGGGTGTTGATCAGTCTATTGTTACATCCTTCAACAGCATTAAGGTGGCGCAAATGTCGCTGGGCGCAAGTGTCACGGGGTGCAATTGTCGTGACACCTACCCGATCATCCGCCGTACATAACCTTTATTGCCTATCATCAGTTGCAAACGTTTCTGACGCAATATTTATCATCAAACGAGACTTCAATAAATGTCTTAACGTACCAACAGTTTTGTATATTCACGCATCCTGGTAGACGTAGAAGATTTAAAATTACCTAGCCTCCGTACCAGACATATCATCATTCAAACACTACGGTAAGGGCCGAAGAATAAAGCTCTGCGTCTAGTTATGTATAAGACTTTATGATTTAAATACAATTTTATTATTAATTAATAAAAAGTAATTTCTTGAATCATACCGTCCAGATTACTATAGGCGATTGTCCAAACGATGACGTCACACGAAGCGGAATCACATGGCCCAATCTATCCGTCACATTTCATTACTCGTTAGTAGATCGTTTTACCCGAACTGGACTTCAGACATGTCCAGAATGCCGACTACTGCATTCCTACAGAGCAAACTGGGAACTGACGCTTTCTCATACAGCGACATGTTATGGTTAGTTAATTTAAATCGATTATTTGAAGTTCGATATTTACATGATAAAAGTTTTCAGTAGTTCATTCCACTTAATGACTCGTCAGCTGGCTGATACGGTCATCAGATGGATTGTACGACAATATGATTCTGTCAGCTGGCTGATACGGTCAGTAGACTGATTGTAAGACAATATGATTCTGGCAGTTGGCTAATAGGGTCAACAGACGGATTGTGCGACAATATGATTCTGTCAGCTGGCTGATACGGTCATCAGATGGATTGTACGACAATATGATTCTGTCAGCTGGCTGATACGGTCAACAGACGAATTGTAAGACAATATGATTCTGGCAGTAGGCTGATAGGGTCAACAGACGGATTGTGCGACAATATGATTCTGGCAGCTGACTGCTACGGTCATCAGATGGATTGTGCGACAATATGATTCTGTCTGCTGGCTGATACGGTCATCAGATGGATTGTACGACAATATGATTCTGTCAGCTGGCTGATAGGGTCAACAGACGGATTGTGCGACAATATGATTCTGTCAGCTGACTGCTACGGTCATCAGATGGATTGTGCGACAATATGATTCTGTCAGCTGGCTGATACAGTCAACAGACGGATTGTACGACAATATGATTCTGTCAACTGGCTGATACGGTCAACAAACGGATTGTGCGACAATATGATTCTGTCTGCTGAGTAATAAAGTCATCAGACGGATTGGGCGACACTTTGATTCTGTCAGCTGACTGATACGGTCAACAGACGGATTGTGCGACAATATGATTCTGTTAGCTAGATGATACGGTCAACAGACGGATTGTGCGACAATATGATTCTGTTAGCTAGATGATACGGTCAACAGACGGATTGTGCGACAATATGATTCTGTTAGCTAGATGATACGGTCAACAGACGGATTGTGCGACAATATGATTCTGTTAGCTAGATGATACGGTCAACAGACGGATTGTGCGACAATATGATTCTGTTAGCTAGATGATACGGTCAACAGACGGATTGTGCGACAATATGATTCTGTTAGCTAGATGATACGGTCAACAGACGGATTGTGCGACAATATGATTCTGTTAGCTAGATGATACGGTCAACAGACGGATTGTGCGACAATATGATTCTGTTAGCTAGACGATACGGTCAACAGACGGATTGTGCGACAATATGATTCTGTTAGCTAGATGATACGGTCAACAGACGGATTGTGCGACAATATGATTCTGTTAGCTAGATGATACGGTCAACAGACGGATTGTGCGACAATATGATTCTGTTAGCTAGACGATACGGTCAACAGACGGATTGTGCGACAATATGATTCTGTTAGCTAGATGATACGGTCAACAGACGGATTGTGCGACAATATGATTCTGTTAGCTAGATGATACGGTCAACAGACGGATTGAGCGACAATGTGATTCTGACAGCTGACTGTTAGGTTCATCTTACAATAATTACAAACTAGTTAAATTATAAATTTATATTTGCAGATATATTTGTAACTTGTGATTTATATTCAAGTAAATTGTATAGTGAAAAATAATTAATAATTATATCAACTTTTTTACTTAAGTGTTCACATGTGTAGCTCATGGTATTTTACGCTTTCAAAAATGTAAATCATTCAAATAAAGGAAGTTAAGATCCGATTCGAAAATGGGCCAAATCGCGCGATAAAACCTATTTGTTTTAAGTGTAAGTGACAATAGTGGTAAAATGTTGCACGCAAACAAAATAATAAATAAATTAGTTATTATATTTCTTCTAATTAATAAGTGTTTTGTATTTACTTGTTGACACATCACCGTAACACATACATATAAGTGTTTTGTATTTACTTGTTGACACATCACCGTAACACATACATATAAGTGTTTTGTATTTACTTGTTGACACATCACCGTAACACATACATATAAGTGTTTTGTATTTACTTGTTGACACATCACCGTAACACATACATTGCATAACAAAACACACACAAAAATTGTCATCGACAAATTAAATGAGATACTAATCACCATAGTTGAAAATTGGTAATTTGCAATTAACCTCAATAATCTTAAATAAATCTCCATAGTGAGCGATAGAACATGAGAGTCCGCTTTAGGTAGAGCCACATACGTAATGTATAAAATAGTCATTTCATTACTCACCCAATAAAGGATAGGAGACGATGGCGAATATAGGTAGGATTATGGTAGGAGCATAAATACACCGGTACCAGATATAGGGTGGATACGACAGCATCAGCGTGCAGGGCTGCGTAACTGAAATACACCTGCTCTCTATCGGTGTTATTAAGAAGAGTTCTCAGTCGGGCTCCCTTGTATGAAGAAAGATAAAGAATGTCAAATGGAACTAGACAGGACCAAGGGAAGGACCTCATGGTATCGAGCTGAGCTCTCATTCGCGCTTAAGAAAGGTGACTACCAGCTACCTACGCGATATTCAAAGAATGTAATTTATAAAATGTGATTACTATATTCGTGAACCGAAGTTAATGAATATTGTTCTATACATTTTGAGAATTAGTTCATGGAAGATTTATAAAGCGGTCCTTGTTGAACGGCGAAGAAGGACACAAAAAATAATAAAGCTGTAGTGGGAAAGTTAGAAAGCTGTGGTGGGAAAGCTTGAAAGCTGTGGTGGGAAAGGTAGAAAGCTGTGGTAGGAAAGCTTGAAACCTGTGGTGGGAAAGCTAGAAAGCTGTGGTGGGAAAGCTAGAAAGTTGTGGTGAGAAAGCTAGAAAGCGGTGGTGAGAAAGCTAGAAAGCTATGGTGGGAAAGCTAGAAGGATTTGGTGGGAAAGCTAGAAAGCTGTGGTGGGAAAGCTGGAAAGCTGTGGTTGGAAAGCTAGAAAGCTGTGGTGGAAAGCTAAAAGGCTGTGGTGGGAAAGCTAAAAAGCTGTGGTGGGAAAGCTAGAAAACTGTGGTACTCTGGTAAGCGCCGACAGAATTGAAAATTTTATAGCCACGTCTACAAAAATCATGAATTGAGAAAATCATTTAACCTTGCGTTGTGACAAATTACCTAATTATTTGTCATCAGATGCGCTCAAGGAGGCTTTCACTTCCAAAATTGCATTATAAAGCATATAACTTGTTACTATCGTTATATTGAATTAGGTATTTATCAAATTTTAAATACATTAATATATTTATTACCTCATAAAACCATTTAATAATAACTTATATCCTTAACAATGTTCAATAAATAATGAAACATAACCAAAGTGTAAAACAGCTATTCTACAACATAACCTATAAACACAAAATCAGCTGTTACATGAAATCATATGTTAATTAATTCACTTTAAGGTGACTTATAGCGTAACCTGACCGAAATTAAACTGTTGCGAAATTGTATGTTTATCTCCTTCCAATACGTTTTTGTAGGATCGCTATAGACGTTATACTCTCTGTAACCTGTCTTAGAAAGTGTAATGGACATAGTAAACTTTACCTGATCTACAGCGGTTAGTGCCAAAGAAGTGGTCGTAGAAAACGCTTTGCAGGATACGATTTCTCTCTGGTAAACTACCATCTCTACATAGAGCCTTAACCTTAACAATGCAGTCTACAAAATGTACAGAATAAGGATTGCAGGGTTCACTAAGACAACCTAAAGACCTCCTGATTGGGCGTGGCCAGGTTGTAATAGTTTCCGACTCAGCAGTAAGCAGATGGTGATTGATTGGAAGATATTACGGAGCAGAGCATGACACCATCTACGCTGGTGACTCTAACCGTCACACATCGTCTGTCTCTCCACCCTGAAAGGGGGACGAACGTACGGCCATTGCTGTTGTTTAGTCAGCTATGATGTACTCGCTCACTTGGACAAAGCACACACTTGTCGTGTAGCATTTAATAAGCCACTCATCGGTTAGAATACTTAGTACTTATCCTGATAATAAAGGAACTTGTGTGCTCGTAGGAAATGTGCTCGTAAAGCTCAGAAGGTACAACAAAAGAGATATTCCAAGAACGAAACAGTGACGCCAGTATTACTGCAAGGTGTTACCAAGTACTTAATGGTATCTCTTCCCAGCTAGAGGTTACCCTCCTCAGAGAAATACTGTATGTTTAATTTAATTCAATTCCCTCTTTTAGTTCACACTCTTCTTTATATATCTTGTTCATATTTTCAATAGTTAAAAACATACATTGTATTCACCCCTTAAGTTCAAATATCTTTTTTAAAACTTTAAGTGGATCAGACTTGATGTTAATACATTTTTTCATATATTAATTCATTAATAATGAAGTAATTATAGTTTTATATGGGGAGAAAAACTTTTCACAAAAGAGGCAAGGTATGCAGTATGGTTATTTTTTCTCATTTGGCTTAACAAAAGTGATAACATATGATTTCATAAAACAGCTGATTTTATGTTATAGTTTATCTGGTAGAACAGCTGTTTTAACGCATAGGTTATGTTACTTTATTTATGTCAATTGTAATTATTTAATAAAAAGTAACTAAAATGACAATTTTCCATGTTGACCTAAGTAGGAATTAAAAAAAAATTGTACTACTTGTTATTCTTATTACTTTGAACAGTAAATAAATTCGCATATTTCCTCATAGATAAGGGCTAGTTTTATTATTGTTGGAGTTACATTACACTGGTGGGTAGTTTGCTTATACCCACTTGTTAACAATAAGGGATGCTACCAACTGATGGAAGATAATTCGCTCTCCGAAAAATCATCCTCGTTACTATGTGCTTTCTTCATAAATTACTCCACTAAAAAGTGCTCTTTTTGTTTATATTACTTTTTTATCTTCAATCAATACTAATGCACATATAAAACCAATTTTTACATATTTATGTAAAAGTACTTACTTTATGGGAAAATTTTGTTCTATTCATTTGGTTCATTTGAGGTGGATAGAGATTCCTAAGTAGACTTAGATTAGAGATATAAAGCTTTTTTGTGGTAGGATATTGGTGACGTGGTCTAGGAATGCATTATAACACACCTGGGGTGGTCACAGACACATGGACCTGAAGTGGCTCTTCTCATTTCAGAGAACATTGGAGAAGAATAACTAAAAAAAGCAACGATAAAAATGAATAAAAAGGGTTTAAGGGGGAATAAATTTCCTCATGTTTACCTAGAGTAGGGGCATCACAGTTCTTAGACGAAGGTTACTTACCAATCTCTATAAAACTCTTCGATGAAGCTTGGCTTTTTCTCCAGGGCAGATTCTGCTGCCACAAAAAGCATTACATAGGTTAACTGAATTGCAACATTTGTACTGGAAAACATTTTGCTAAACGTCTTAACGTTTTCTTTATTTTGTCTTCATCCTTGCAGATATATTTCTTGTGGGATTTAAATACCAACTCTGATATTACTTAGCAAATAAATAGATTTGATACAAATTTAAATCAAGAAAATTTGGCAGGCAGCTGAAACAAACTGTTGGCACATAACCGTGTTAGGAAACTGTCAGTATATAACCGAGTCAAGTAACTATTGGTACATAACCAAGTTAAGAAACTATTGATAGATAACCGAGTAAAGAAACTGATGGTACATAATCGAGTCATGAAATTGATGGTACATAACCGAGTCATGAAACAGTTAGTACCTAACCGAGTCAAGAAACTATTGGTACATAACCGAATTGAGAAACACTTGGTAATATAATCGAGTCATAAACCTTTTGGTACGTAATCAAGTAAAGAAACTATTGGTACATAATCAAGTCAAGTAACTATTGGTACATAACCAGGTTGAGAAACTATTGGTAGATAACCGAGTAAAGAAACTGATGGTACATAATCGAGTCATGAAATTGATGGTACATAACCGAGTCATGAAACTGTTGGTACCTAACCTAGTCAAGAAACTATTGGTATATAACCGAATCGAGAAACGCATGGTAATATAATCGAATCATAAAACCGTTGGTACATAACCGAGTCTTAAAACTGTTGGTACATTACCGAGTCCTGGAACCGCTGGTATATAACCGAGTCTTGAAAGTGGTGGTACATAACCGAGTCCTGAAACTTATGGTACATAACCGAGTCCAGAAACTGATGGTACATAACCGAGTCCTGGAACCGCCGGTACATAAACGAGTCTTGAAACTGATGGTACTTAACTGAGTCGTGGAACCGCAGGTACATAACCGAGTCTTGAAACCGCCGGTACATAACAGAATCCTGAACTAATGGTACATAAATCCATACTCGAGTCAAGACAATGTTTGGTCTTATACAATTTCACGATAATGCGCAAGGAAAGATGCCTACATACATGAAGAGATCCATATAAAATTAAGGCCCCTGGTTTACTTTTACGTCTAGTTAGCGTCTCTCCTTTAATGGTTCCAGATTAATCATCCAGGATAATTATATTCAAAAACTCTACTTCTGAAGTTAACAATTAAATAAACAGAAATACTTATCTTGAAACGCTCCCATGGGGCGCAACCTCCCCACCCCTTATAAATAACTCGAGTACCGACTCGGAAAAGAATAACAGCGTAATTGTACGAGGCTCATAAGTAATTTGCCATTGTGATGAAGGTTTTATGGACGTTAAATCTTGTCGAGCGATCGCAAGCCGAGACGTCTCCATCGGGTTAGATAGATCGTCATTGTCCTGCGACGCCGACTTATTACCATGTCAACCGCGCTGAATTAATCAACATGATACATTGCCGGAGCGTTCACATTGATCGCGGAAGTAGAAAATGTAAAACGCCTTTCCGTTGGACTCGAAATGTCATTTCTCCTCTGCTCTGCATGCGTTCGACTATAATCCCTTTAATTAATTCAAAACATGTCCCGCGGGGTTGCATAAATCTATGGGCGGCAGATGGATCTTATTTTCTTGCAAGAACTTGTTCCCGGATAACTCGGTGAGGATTTAAACATTTATTAACGAACGTCTCCAGTTCCGGCGCTTCTCGTTTCACCGATGACATTTTATCTTGATTCGTTGTTATTAGTTATGTAAATACGTGTCCAAAGTGGCGGCTTCATTGAGAACTAACTCTACTTTTGGTACCCCAAGAGGGAAGATATAGCAAAACGTACCATCCGGAATCATGACTTACAGCTTTATACAGTAGTTGTATAAAATCGTACGTAAACCTTCACTATAATTCCATCGTGACCACATGTGGTCATTTTAGGTAAATATGTGAAGTATGTGGACACTGGAAATAATTAATTGTAAATTAGAATAGAAAATAAAAGTGTTTGTGAAGAATTCAGTATGAAGTAAGTCTTTCCAACTTGTAGTGTAAAAAGGTCGGGGTAAACATGCTGGAGACAAAAGAAGCAAACTAACTGTTAGAGGTACGATCTAACATCTGGTTATTTGTAACTAAAAGTTATCAGCAAGAATGGAACTATGGGCGTAAGAGTGTATATTTGTAACTGGTGATTAAGTGATTGAAAAGTATGCATACTCTTTATGCACATCATAAAGACGTATAGGGCCTATACACACCCCTGAGAAAAGCATGATATGTAGATATGTAAGGGTAGTTTGAATTGGGTTGGGTTAAAGGAGGAGAATCCCTGGTACAGGAAGTAGATGATGATTACGGCGTAGACAAAGTAGCTCACACGAAGTAGCCGACCTTAACTGGGATAAAGAGATCTCTGTCATGAGACCATCTCCCCACTATTAGCAATAAATGGTCCTGGTTTTATATATTTTATGTTTTAAACAGTAAAGTTGTACCAAATAATAAAATTAAAAGACATTCTCGGAAACTTTATTTTCACTCCTAATAGCCTATTATCCGTAGCATGGGTCCTTAGGACCATAATGTACTAAGTATATGCATTTATATTAATCCTTGTAAACATTTCGAAATTTATTACAATGATCCAAACACTTTGGAAGTTTTGAGAATGATGCAAAAATTTTGCATGTTGTAACACTGACGCAAGCATTTTGCAAGCTGTAACAATTATGCAAGCATTTTGGAAGCTATAACAGCTACGCAAACATTTTGCAAGCTATAACAATAATGCAAACATTTTCAAGTTGTAACAATAATGCAAACATTTTGCAAGTTGTAACAATAATTCAAACATTTTTCAAGTTGAAACAATGATGTAAGTATTTTGCAAGCTATAACAATAATGAAAACATTTTGCAAGCTATAACAAATAATGCAAATATATTGCAAGTTGTAATAATGACGCAAGCATTTTGAAAGTTGTAAAAATTATGAAACCAATTTGCGAGTTTTAACAATAATGCAAACAGTTTTCAATTTATATCAATGATGTACACATTTTTCTGGTGACATTGTAGTTTTGTTTCATTGTGTTATTTTTTTATTATTTTTATATCAGTATTATAAAACATTCTTATTTAATTGTAAAATAAATTTAAAGCGTATTATTTAATGTGAATCAGTTTTATATCAGACAAAACCCATCTCAGTTCCTAAAAGCAAAGGAAGGAAAACACATTTAAAATAAATATTACGCCCAAAAGCCTGTTTTACCGATTTACAAATACCACAAAGAGCTCCAACTGACAGGAAATGAAAAATTCAAGGAACACTAGTGGTTCAGCCTGTCAGTCAAGCGAGGGATCCAAGTTGTTTTTCTAACGGGACAAAAGGGGTGTGTTTTTTCAGCCCGTACACGGCTGGCATAAAAGAATCACAAATTGAAATTGAGAAATGAAAACACTCTAGGGCGCAGCTACGTGTTGCATAAAGCCCTGCTCCGATAAGAATCGCAGATGTGAAACCACTTAAGGTATAAAAAAAGAATGACAACCCTTAGAGCGAAAAAAACAAGAAGGGAGGATGAAGAAAACCGCACAATGATGTCACCCGTCCCGGCTTAGGGTTACCTGTGACAGTATCTGTCCCTAATATCTCTCGAGACATAATACTCTCCGCCGATTGGCCGATAGCGAACCCTCCCGACGACCGCTGAAATATGAAGGCCGTAATAAACTCGAGCGACTACATCCAATTAACATTAATGGAGAATTCTGTACTGGAATGTCGAATCGTGTTCAACTCTTGTCTTTAACAAACTTTGACCACCTTTACGGCTGTTTACAACGTGACGTCTCACCTGCAGAGGACGGGCACCAAAAATGTGGCTCTAATGTGGAACACGATAGTTATCGTTCTAAGTCGGTGTTTTATTGACTGGGGGAAATGTTTCTAACTGGCAGCAACTGACTGATACGGCCTCCTTCAGTACTCTGCCTGCTCGAGCCAGCCTTAATTAGCATCGTAGGAGAATTAAACTCACTGGATTTAGTTTGGCGACTGCCATAAGTGGGCAGATTTAATTTGCAACATTTAAGAAACCTAATAGACAATGACGGAGAAACGTCGATATACAAGCATTGTTAGACTTTTACCGCAACCACTACATGTGGAAGTAACAACTAAACATTCATTGTTAATTATGGGCTATTTAATGCTTCCTGAGATAATGTCTTCAACTAAGAATGACAATTCTACTAAATTAATGGGACTCATCTTTTTTCTCGTCCTATGAAATGTCTTCACCCAAGATTTACAACTCTTCTGAGCTAAAGGGACTCATTTCTCATGTCCTATAAATAGCCTTTAACTAAGAATTACAATTTTACTGAGTTATTGGGACTCAGTTTTCTCGTGTCCTATAAAATGTCTTCAATTAGGAATTACAATTTTACTGAGTTATTGGACTCAGTTCTCTCATATCCTATGAAATGTCTTCAACTAAGAATTACAATTTTACTGGGGTAAGTTTTCTCATGCCCTATAGAATGTCTTCAACCAAGAATAACAATTTTACTGAGTTATTGGGACTCAGTTTTCTCGTGTCCTATAAAATGTCTTCAACTAGGAATTACAATTTTACTGTTACAAATTACAAACGTTAAACAGCTTAAATAAACGATAAAAAAATAGCTTCTGACCTTGTGCTATTCGCTAACTAGTCGCATTTTTTATATAAACTAGCTTGAAAATACCGAGTAAAATTTCTACCTCTGCACAATTTTATAGACGCCGACCAAGTCTTATTATTTGCTTTTTGACTTAAAAAGGTCGAGAAGAAAGCGATCATTTGTAAGACTTTGAACTCAAGCTCCTCACGCCCAATAAGCTGATTAAAATCACCAATTACCAAATATGCGTCAGCTTTATGCTTTATTATTATTTTGTTCGTTTTGTTCGTTCTAAGGCGTTAGTAAAACTTCATCATAACTCACCCAATGTGACCATTTGACTTTCTCTTGTCATTTCAGGGTTTCCCGAAAACTATGGTGAGTGTTTGTAAACAATATTTGAATTCCTGTACATAAACATTTTTCAAATGTTCATATTCATATTTTATTGCTTATTTCTTATTGTCATTGTCGGTTGTTTTCTTCATGTATTTGGTTTTCATATGTTTTTCGTACAGTATTCGCCTCAGGTTTTGGACGACCCAAAAAACACCGTGTGTGTGAGCGATCGTGCATGGTTGTAGGTGGTTTTAGTGCCGTAGTATTTATAGTTATTTTGGTGTCAGAGAACTATTATGATAATCTAGAATTTTATTCTGGACTTTCGTGTTTTGGTTTTCCAAAATAGCAGCATCGGTCTCGCTCTTCTCTTCTACCAGAGGGTAGTCATCTCTCTTAACCTCCCCCCCCCCCCGGCTGAGAAAAGGGATGCTTTATGTAAGCGATCCTGCAAATGCAATCTCAAAACGTTACTTATTCCCCATATAAGGAGATAGTTGTGTTCTTTCTTGGACCATTTCTGACAACAGGTTGTAGCGAATAGACTCCCTCTCAAGACACGAATAAAGTATAGTTCCATTTATTGTACGCGACCCTGCACACGTGATTCCATCATCTCCCATACTTAATGTATCGAGGGGCTTTATGCCACTACTCATGTGCACAATACTTTATACTCTTCGTGGAAGATGACAAAGGTACTGCCGATTACTTCAAAGCCAAAACAAACAAGTAACAGAAAAACGTTCAAGTGAATACCTACTTAGGTCAACTCAGAAAATTTTATTTTAGGCAATATTTTATCAAATAATTGCAATTTGTATAAATAAAGTAATATAACCTATACGTTACACAATAGTTCTACCACGTAACTTATAACATAAAATCAGTTGTTTTATCAATTCATGTGACCACTTATTTTAAGCTAAATGGGACGAAATAAATTTATAGTATTACAAGCCTTGTTCCTTTTGTGAACAATTTTTCTCCCATACAAAAGTAAAATTCCATTAAATTTGGACAGATATTCCTCAAACGATTGTTTATAATCTTTTCTTCTGTTACTATGGTAAAGTAATAATCATTTTCAAGATCGAGTAAACAAAAAAAACAATATAAACAAAAAAATTGTAATCAATTCCTACTTGGGTCAACAGAAGAATTTTATTTTAGTTACTTTTATTAAATAATTACAAATAATTTACATAAAGTAAAATAGACTAAGCGTTAAAACAGATACTCCACCACATCAGCTGTCTTATGAAATCATATATTTTAGGCCAAATGGGACGAAATAACTATATTGCATACTTTGCCCCTTTTGTGAAAACATGTCCACCATATAAGACTACTATTAATTCAATTATTTACTAATGGGTTAATACTTCACCAATCTGTATAAACGTCAAGTGTCATCCACTACAAGTTAAAAAAATATTTTGGAACTTGAGTGGCTGAAAAATACTATTTTATTAACGACTGAAAATGAGAACAAGTTATATAAGTATATGTTTGAAAAAGATTTATAAATATGTATGATAAAGAATGTGTGAACTATTAGAAAGAATTGAAAAAAACATAACAAGAATTTATTGGCAGTATTTACTGGAATTACTAAATTTTAGTTAAATCGAAATATCAAATCTGTGACCGCGACTGCAGGCATTCTAACGAATTTACCACCTCGGTATTAGACAGAAAGTCTAATAGCCTTTACGGAACGGAAACGTCTGTGCAGGTATTAAAATTAAGTTTATTATGTTTTTTATAAATTTAATCATGCTGAAATTTTTGTTCAAGTGAGAAAATAATTTTTTCAACCTCGTGTGAAGATTTTTCTGATCCGGTGAAATTTCTTGAAGCTCTCCGAAGTATTTTTGACTTCCCTTAGACAGGATTTAAAAATTTCTAGTACTGCTTGTTATTCTGCTTCACATTGTCCCATTTATAAAGGCTAGACGGAGGCAGAGTGCTATTAGAAGGAATTTTAAAAAATACAAAGAGACTTTAATGATTTTATAAATACGAATGACTAAATGTTAGTCAAACCGAGAGAGTAAATCTGTGACCACGCCTGGGGTAAGACTGGCCTGAAGTATGTTACAAGAAAGAGATCAAAAGACGTCCTACGAACCCAACTGTCGCTGAATTTACACCGGTGTCGGCGAGTATTTCATGCGAGCACCGCCAGACAGCGTGATAACCGAATAGGCTGAACACATCTCGGACATAAACATTCTTCAGGTATAAAACTTAATCCGGACGGCATCAGTAAAGGAAAACAAACCTGTTGTCATGACGATATGCATTCCTCGCATAACCTTCCGACATATTTCTACCTTCGTACAATATGAATATGAATTCTAGGTGTCTCACAACTGACCTCTGTACAGTTTAATTAACGAACTTTATGAATATAAACACAGGAAGTGATAAAAACGTTTATTGGCTAGATGTTAAACAAGCTTTTTCTTGACAGCCAGAAACTAATACCCGGAAGTTGGTTTACGTTTATTGAGGTATTTAAATTTGGACAGGCGTTTGTAAATATTGACGTAGCTCACTCGAAAAGAGAAAGCTTCTGGATCTAGGGTGAACGCAGTGTCAACAAAACGTAGCTTAGCCTATATAGAAATTTACTTAACATATGTCAGGTTTCTGAATATATAATACAACTTAGTTTACGATCTTTATATTACTAAAATTCCGTTGAAACAGCATTAAATTTATGTCCAGTCTCTCCATTTTTTCTCTATCTCTCTCTAGGAATTTAATTTTCTGCCACCCCGTATTCGTGTTTTTTTGACAATGAGCCAATGTAATATCCATCGAGGCCATATTGTCGATAGTCCGCCCTCGATTCTTCTTTCGTTTAAGACAGATTCATGCGTGCATTGCTGGTTCCATCACACTGGATGACACGCTATAAGACCACATTCCGAATAAAATATTTTTAATAAAAAGGTCAGACTTAGGATATTAGAGTAAAATTTAAATTAGAAAGGTATAACACTTATGCGTTGCAATAACTTCAAATTTATGTTCAATACTCTCTCTCTCTCTCTCTCTCTCTCTCTCTCTCTCTTTCTGTTTGTGTTTACGTGTCTAGGAATTCTTTCTTTTCCAAGCTTACCGTGTTTTTTGATAAAGAGCCAATGTAATATTTATCCATCGAGGCTATATTGTCGATAGTCCGCCCTTGATTATTCTAACGTTTAAGACAGATGCATGCGTGCATTGCTTGTTCCACGACTTTGGAAGTCACACTGGTGGACCACATTCCAAATAAAAAGTGTTCAATAAAACATGTCTCACTTAGGCTATCATTATAATTATAACAATAATTAAAATTACAAAGGTATTTCCCTATAGACCTACAAAGTCAAAAAAGGGCTGCAGATTCGTTACTGTTTTCGCTCTCTTAGGGGCTTTTCTTTTTCAGTGCAACTGAACCTAACAGAGTGGGCGCGTTATTCAATCTATCCAGCTCAGTTATACAGCGTTGTCTATCTAGAAATCAGGGTTATATATGAGGACAATGTGGCAACGGGTTGTCAGCTGTTTTTATACTTATATTTTCCAAATACCCTCTGAATTTTAATTCGACAGTACTAGCAGCTAACAAATTTTTTGCATTAAGAGCACACATTATTAACATACCTTAAGTACTCTGTATATATAGAAGTTAATCACTTTCAGCAACCACACTAGTTTTTAAGGAGCTTTTCAGGTGTATTCACGTAGCTGCGTCATGGAGATACAGGATGGCAATCAGAATATCCTCCAACGTATGTCCTTTTGAACAAGTTTAAAAAATATATAGCTTTTGGAGCCAGTCCCAAGAGTATACTCCCTTCTTCATCTATTCTTGGATTGGACTACTTTAGAGGTATTCCTCTGTATCTAATAATTGAGGTGTATTTAATCTCTTGTAATAATTAGGTTCTGCGACCCCTGATTCTGGCAGGTGCGGACCAATATCATGGATACCCATGCTAGAATAGGCATGGTCGGCACTTTAAAATCGTTTATCATACTCTTATCTTAGGTAAGTTGCAACTCGACTGCGTGTACCGGTAGAAGTTGGGTAAATACGATAGAGTTGAACCTAATATTCAACTAACCACTTCATGTTGTTCCCTAGGGATTATATCCAGTATATTCTTTCCACCTTCCAAGTTGTGATTTATAACCTCTTTTACATATTATTTCCAACCTCTTGCATTAGACTGGGCCTCTACAGGGCTCGTAAGAAATAGATGGTACCCAAATATAACAGCTAAATACTTTGTCATTTTAAGCTGTTAAAAAACCTCAATTAAAACTAATAAGCCAATATTAATTGATTTATTCATTTTGTTTGAGATTTTTAACAGCATTAAAATGCTGTTTTTAGCTGTTCTGTTAGCTCCAACGTGACATATTGTAAGTTATTGAATACACTTTGCAAATCAACTCTTTTTATTGATTTTTTCATCAGACCTATTTGTTCAACGGATTGAACAATGCACTGATCTAGTGCGAAACGTGTCCGTGCATATAACGTGTAAGTGGTTTTTTTGCCAAATGTAATTAATATGTATATTACTAAAAAAATCCCTTAAAATGTGAAACCCAAAATCTTGAAATGACGGATTGATTCTAATGGGAGTCGGTAATCTGCGTTTTAATTGGAACAGAATGTGTGGAGTATTTAAGGGTGATAGATTTAAACCTATCGGTTATTTAAATTCCTCTTATTGTTCACATTCTCCCTAATTATGTATCTTCAAATTTTCAGTAGTTAATAAAATAATTTTTATTCATCCACTCAAGTTAAAATACATTTTAAAATTCCTTCTATTATCTCACATTCTCCTGATTTATATCTTGAACACATTTTCAACCGATAATAAAATTCTCTTTATTAATCCACTCAAGTTCTAATGCTCTTGTTTAAACATATAGTGGATGACAATTGATGTTAATAAAGTTCTTTAAAATATTTATTCCAAAAATAAATTTAAAAAATTTAGAGCACAAGTCGGATTTGAACTGAGTATCTTCATATTCAAATTCAGGCGCTCTTAGCACTGAGCCATCTTTCCCACTGCAAAAACTCTGTTTCTCAAGGAAATAAATGATTTTTTTCTGCGCCATCTGATTCTGGTTGAAACCTTCATTGTACAACTTTAAATTGTTGCCATGGTTACCACATATTATAATAAATGCTCACTGATTAAAATTGAGTGAAAAGAAAAAAACAAACAAACTGGATTACCAGTCATCGAGCTTTGCTTCCCAAATGGACAATGCGAAAGAAAAAGCGAAAGGAAACTACAACACAATGCAAGCGGAGAAAAAAAGAACACGTATAAATAGAAACAAACAAAAATAAAACTCCATCAATATGCATTTTTTGTTGATTTAAGTTGGAATCTACTTTTTAAAAAGAATTTGTATTGCTTGTTTTAACTTGTAGTGGATGCCATTTGACGTTAATTAAATTAAGGTATGAAATATAATAATAATAAGAGATAACATATGATTTCATAAAACAGCTGATTTTATGTTATAGGTTATGTGGTAGAACAGCTGTTTTAATTTATAGGTTATGTTACTCTATATGAATTGTAATTATTTAATGAAACGTAACTAAAATAAATTTCTTCTTTGTTGACCTAAGTAGGAATCGGTTTTAAAATGTTTTAAAATTGTTTATATTACTTTTCATAGTGTATTACTTCAATGGAGTTCATTGTTCATAATGCGCATTGTTGGGCGATTTTGCTCACATAGTGTAGGAAAACGCCTGACGTCCGTACAATCTGCCCACTGTTACCACGAGAAACAAAGGCCGCATTCTCGATCCGCGTTCTGATGGAAATAGTTTCATACTGTTAACAATTTTAATTACATCACGACCTCAACTCTCGGTGTCGACCAAGGTTTATTGCTTGTTTTACACATTTTATGATCGCTTTAGAAATATTTTATTGCACCTTCTGTCTAATTGGTGTAGAAACCGAGTTTTATGCGATAAATAATTGTAGGTCTTTGTTTCATTTGTCCTGTTCTCTGACAGGCGGCGACGTTTGTTAATCCAGTTTGAAATTTCCATTTCGTGTGTGACGTCAGCGTCGGTACTTAGTACGGTGAGTTCTTCCACGAATCAAATGTTTTGTTGGGTTTGTGTACGGTAACACGAGCTGGGGTCCGGCAGCAGTGTCAAAAAAATTCAATGAATTTAGAAATAGTTTCTCCTTACTTCAGTTAAGTGAAACTAAGGAACCTATGCCTTTTCGTTCACAGTTTAGTTGCCAGTTCATGGCTTATTGAGGTTTCCTGCGCTACTACCGAAACTGAAAATATCTCATGACAAAAATAATAATAACACTTGCCTACAGAAGTATTTTTATTTTGTCTAAAGGAGGACATTTATTACGTTGAGGTATGTCCCATTGTACGGATAATATGTCACTCCATACTGGGTGCACGTCTTCCGAAACGGCTGTTCTTGTATAAACCAATAGTAAATGCTCCTAATAGGCAAGTGTTTACAATACTATTGTATGCTACAGCGTGTAAATGTAAATGAGTAGCCCAAGTTGAAGATGGGTGCAAATAATTTACCGCCTTTCCATTTGAATACTACGTTTTTGTGTTTATCTGTGATAAGGTTGAATGGAGTATAATTTTAGTAAAACAAATTTTATTTAAAATCAAGTCCTGTAAAACTATTTAATTTTTTAAATTAAAATCGAGGGTTTTGAAAGTATATGTAACTTTGTAGATACTTACTGAATGCATTTAAAGCAACTAAATACACTTCAAATATAAAGTTACAGATGGAAAATAAATTAAATTCCTTTTCTATATAATTCAAACAAGGCTCTAGTTATACCACATTAAAGGGATACATGCTTCCTAAAGGGAGAGAAGAAATAACTCTCGTCGAAAACAGGAAAGGATAAGGTAATGCAGGATCATACCTAATAAGTGATCAATACGTGGAGCTGCTCTGGATTTAGAGAAAGTCCCAGCTCACTCCCCGCGATATAACATATAAAGCAAAATATGCCGAGAGATAGGGCACATTCATAGCTCACATGGATTAAGCTCGCTTGTCTCAAGCTTTTTGGTCAAGTCGTTGTAAGTCCCCTTGGCATCGTGAATGTAAAAATTTATCAGAGATCTGATTTAAACATAGTTGCTTACACAGAGGAATTGCAAAAGCCGTGTCACGTCCAAAACCTCTTAAGCATTTTTGCAAAAATATCACCCAGAAGACACACGAAAAGAGATAGGATGTCAGAGCTAATCTTTCATTAATAGGATTTCAAGGCTCAGCAAATGCAGTTGTAATAGGGTACGTGGAAAGTGCTTGTAGATATAGTGGTCGCTCTCTCGGTATAGTGTTATAGAAATAAAATTAAAAAGTTATTTTCGAGTTTGGCTAGATGACAGCTATAGGCGGCGTTGCCACTTCGTGACTAAGCTTCTGGCATATACTCAGATGGGAAGGCTGAAGTGGCAACGCTGTGACGAGTGCAATAGGACAACTCTACCGTTGCCATGGATATCACTAGCATATAGATTATCAATGGCAACGAGTGGAAGTAGTTGGCGTTTTTTCGACAAAAAGTCGAAGATTATTTAAATTTGTCTCCTACTACTTTAAAGTGCTGGGAGAGATATTATGGTGACTTGATTCGTGGCTGTT
>JBAIZL010000002.1:385124308-385384308 GCA_036971475.1 Prosapia bicincta
CCCCGATTAAGGCGATTTAAGGAGCCAGTGAGAATACCCGTCCCGTTCGCGTTTGTTGTGTAATGAATTTAAAACACAACAATAAATTTATCAATTCGTCCGTGAGGCAATTTAAACGATCGCCGGAGTTATTAATTTTGTAGACTGTTTAAAAAGCGGGCTCCCTCTCGCCAATTAGAATAGCCTTTATCGTCACAAGTCAGAAGGAATTGGGGCCAATTAATTAGAAGTAGTAGCTGAATTAATCATGCTTTGGCCAGTAGGATTGTTCAGTAACAAGCGGTGGTTGGTCAGTCGGGCTTTGATTGATTATCCGGCCGTCTGCTATCTCGCCACTAGTGTTCTACTCCGGCTCAGACCATAGGGGCTTATCTACTCTCTGATGTGTGTCCAAGCTCTTCGCCCAGCATTTATACTTAATTGCTGTCTCATATAGTCGCCACTATTTATGTCTTTGCGTTTGATATAACCGAGGGAGGGTAAATTTTGCGAGTATGGAGAGCACATTTTAACCCTGAAGAGCACTTTTTAGTAGAATACTTCATGAAGAAAAGTATGTTGTAACGGGGATGATTTTTTTGGAGAGCGAATTACCTTCCATCCGTTGAAAGCATCCCTTACTGAATCCCTTACGTAACAAGTGGGTATACGAAAACTATTCTCCAGTGTAATGTAACTCTACCAATAATAAAACTAGTCCTTATCTATAAGGAAATATGCGCCTGTGTTTACTGTTCAAAGTAATAGGAATAACAAGTAGTAGGGTCTATACATTTTTTGTAATTAATACTTGGGTCAACACAAAAAAATAAATTTTAGATACTTTTTAATAAATAATTACAGTTAATATAATTGCGTTAAAACAGCTGTTCTATATCATAACCTATAACTTAAAAAACAGTTTTTTTATGAAATCATATGTTACCACTTATTTTAAGCCAAATGGGACGAAATAACTATATTGCATAGCTTGCCCCTTGTGTTAAACTTTTTCTCCAGTATAAAACTAAAATCAATGCATTAAATGTAATCAAAGAATTATTAATTGAAAAAAAAACTGTGTTAACATCAAATATCATCCACTACATTTTTAAAATAATATTAAAATTATACGATAGAATATTTGAACAAGATATATATAGAAGGAGAGTTTGAAGTATAAAAGGAATTGAAAAATAGGTAATTATATTTAGAAAGCTATGTCAGTTTGTGGATTGTAACATTGTTCTTCAAAAAACTGTAAATGTTGTTTAGTGACTGTGTAGTACATAAACTGAGTCGGTTAGAGCCAGAGTGGGCCAAAATACATTTTTTAAGGCATTGAGGTAAGGGCAGACTTAGGTGTGGCAACGTATACCTTTTTATTGCCAGTGTGGTCTAATTTCAGTTTAACTACTTTTTTTAAGAGATAGCAGCACTGAAAAATACTGTACCATTTCTTTCCAGGTTTTTCATCCCGCTCTTACTGTGACACTTATCTACACTTCATTTCACTATCTCCTCATTTTTTTCTAGAAAGAGCTTTATCAGCTTGGTACATGGACAATCTATCCGGATTCCTTGACGCGCGGTAGGGATACTAACCTCGTGCGCATGGGAGAAATAGGAAGGTTGCTAGAGGATGTCTGTCATGAGGGGTGGGTGCGTTTTGAGATTCTTGACCTACATGCCCGGAAAGCCAGTAAAAAAAAAAATTAAATACATATTAATCTTAAGCATTTTTGTTATTATTTTGAGCACTTAATATCTAGAATTAAACTGTTATGGCTGTGTCTCACCCTGGCTCTAACCTTCATAAGTGTGTCCTTAAATAACCCTCCATTTTAATTTCTCAAAACTAAAGACGATTATTTCGTACTATAGTGCGATTTTTCTTGTATATTTTTGTAGAGATATGGGGGGTCATGGAAATAGATAGTATGGTTAGTATGGGGACAGAAAATATCCTTGGTGTGAGAAATGAAGGGCAATCAAGATTCCCAAGTGGAGGATGTATATGCTACTTGACATCTACATCCCCAGGATATAGAAGTATCCACCTGCCACGCCTCTGTGAATGTGAAGGAATATATCGATTAGAGCATGATAAGGAAGGTATATTCAACTCCAAAAGGGATTGGGAAAGGGTTGGAACGATGGGTCATTTGACCAGAACTATATCTGAATCCTCATCGGAAGGATAGACATCTGAGCTAGTTTTAGATTGGTGAAGGGAACCTGGCGTAGAGAGTTATGCAGATGCAGAACGAAAGGGTGCGATCTCGAGGCAAGATTATGCGACTGGTGTTCAATGGCACAAACTGAGATAAAGTGAAGGAAAGATATGAGTGAATTGGGAGAAGCTATTGTGGTGCACCCAGATGGTAGGGAACGATACGAATGTTGAAGATGTCCAAAAGAGTTGAGCCACAAGGACAGACTGACGGACAACGTTATATAAGGGATAAAATATATTATAGTGTGTGTATGTTAGTGTGATTTCACAGAGTGTCTGACTCTGACAATAACCTAGGAACCATAGGAACGTACAGTAAATGTATACTGTCTCCATAATGAGGCTTTAGACTGTTTCATTGTTGTCTATTGTTTGAGCAAAGAACCAAACCTTGCAAAGCATTTTGTGCTGCTGAATCCTGATCATTTATGAAAACATTAAGGACATTTCATTACCTTCTTATATTTTTTAAAAAATTGCAAGTCAAATTTCGTAAATTTGGAACCTGCCCATCACATTCATTTAAGAAAAATTTAAATAATTCATTTCGCTCTCATATCTTAATAAAGAAGTAATACAGACACTAAGATTTTAAAGTAAATTCCTACTTTGGTCAACAAAGAAAACCATTATTTTAGTTACTTTTTCTTAAATCATTACAATTAATTAATATAAATAAAGTAACGTAACCGCCTTAAAACAGCTGTTCTGTCACATAACCTATAACGTAAAAGCAGCTGTTTTATGAAATCATATGTTATCACTTATTTTAAACCAAACGGGACGAAGTAGCTATATTGTATACCTTGCCCCATTTATGAAATCTTTTTCTCCCATATAAAGTTAAAATAATTCATTAAATATAATTAACGAGTTAATATTGAGAAAAAAAATCTGTATCAACATCAAGTGTAATCCACTACAAGTTTTATAAAATGTATGTAAACTTGAGTGGACGAATAAACAGTATTTTTTAACGATTGGAGATTTCATCAAAATATATAAAAGCAGAGGAATTGACTTTTTATTAATACGTATTAGGCCTACTTGTTAATAACCAAAATTTGCCCATCCGGATACTTTACCAGTAAAGTAAACAAAATAACTTTACAGTAACAAGGAAGAGAAAAAATTAACAGCTCTGTACTCAGGTCTATATGCGAGTCCCAAGAGCAGTTCAAGAGCGACTAGAAGTCAACTGCTTCACTTCAGCAATCGTATACTTTACACTAGAAATTTAAAGTGTTTATATATAACTAAATCGGATACCTTCAGGTAATTTTGTTTAATATGACCTTATATGTAGTAATCTTGTATAAGATACTGCTGTAATTCCTGAGAAGTATTCGATAAAGAATTGTGTTTCTAAAAACAGGTTGTTTATAGCAATAGTGATACTTACCGCTGGTTGTGGTTTGCGATATTTCGTATCATTTTGTTCTTGTTTAAAAGGTATTTTTGAGTTTTAAGTAAAAAAATACACGTTTATCCAATCATTCTTACCTATTAACTCCCCCCCCAGCATAACGTTTTATATTCAATCTCCCTATACTTCAGATTTTAAATTGGATTTTTTCACAGATCAAACAATAGAAACGGCCCTTCTCTGATTTTTTGTAACAGTTCGGTTACAATTATTTCCTATCTTACATAGCTTGTATTTCGCCTTCTGCTTCGTCATTTAGAGGCAGGGTGAGTGAATTGAACGTTCGTATAATAAAGAAAGTTTCTAAAGAAACCAAGTCTCCGAAAATCCGGAACAGTGTATGTCAAAGAAACCTAGCATTTATCAAAAGATGTCAGTGTCACTGCGTTGCGAATTTGTTAATTCCCGTCGGTGCCGGAACGGCGTGGGGCAGCACAGAACTCAGCTGTTCGAAGAACCTCCGTGTGACAACCGACTGTCCCCCCCTATGATTGCGGTCAACCCCGCTCAGGTAGGACAAACAATACAATAAAAGGAAACGACCCCTCACCCTCTCCGTTCCTCCCTTTCCGATTAAAACGTATTATCTAGAGATTTCTTCAACAAAGGACGACGGTTCGGTTGGCCGTACACCCTCATTATTATCATATTGATTCTCTCTAATGTATAACCACTTGCCTCACATAATATATCAATATAACAAAGCATATATTAAGACGTAATTTGAACGGAAGTGCATTTATACAGTCAATTTCCGTTTTCCTTGCATAAACGTCACTTCTGGTTTTTTTAATAATAAAAGTATAGCGAAGGAAGGTTATTATAGCTTGAAAATAAATTCCGTACCATAAATAATGCATTATCGAACTTTGGTAATACCATGACGGGATCACTGCTATATAAGCTTGTTATAACAATCTACGTGCAACCTGTAACTTTTAACGATGCAATATCATTTTTATTAAATTATTCTCTGAGATTTATTTAACTTAATACATTTAAGTACGACTATATTATTAGTTTATTGCAAGGAAGTATTAGACCATTTGATAAATGCGTTCAAACATTATTAAAATATTCTACGTTTAGAATAGCAAGTTTTCTCGCAATAGTGGCAACCAAAATCCCCTTAAGAACATACTTATCGCTCATCCTACATTTATTTTCTGTTGCGATATTTTAAAAAGACGATTGAAAAAAGTTTTAGAGACTTAATCAATTGGATTTGCGGGATTTTATTTTAAATTTATAAAAAGTAATATTTAATATAATAATTTAATACATTTATAGAAAAGAAATAACCTTCTATTTATTATTAGACCTTAACCACGATTAATATTATACGAATTACCAGTAATATTATATGAGATACGAATAATATTATACGAGGTACGAATCATATTATACCCGTAATATTGTAAGAAATACGAGTTATATTTGACGAGTAATAGCCTATCATACGAAATACGAGTAATACTATACCAGATACGAATAATATTATATGAGATACAATTATTATTATAGAAGATACGAGCAATATTAAACAAGATACGAGTAATATTAAGCGAGATAAGTGTAAGGATACTAAGTCAAGTAATACTATACGAGTATTATTATACGAAATATGAGTAATAATAAACGAGAAACGAAAAATATTATACGAGATACGAGTATTATTGTATAAGGTACGAGTAATATTATACGAAATACGAATAATATTAAAAGAGATACGAGATATGAGTATTATTATAAGAGATACGAGCAATATTATACGAAATATGAGTAACAATAAACGAGAAACTAATAATATTATACGAGATACGATTATTATTATACGAGGTACAGACAATAATATACTAAATACGAATAATATTAAATACGAGTAATATTTTACCAGTTACCATTGTAATACTATACGGGATAAGAGTAATTGTATACAATATACGAATTATATCAAATAATGAAATTCTTTGTTTTCTATAAGTTGCATGAAAAATGTTAATATGGAGTTTAGCCTTTCCAAAAACAATGCTTTCTTTGGTAAAAATGGCCACTGGTTTAAATTTTATTGCTAATATAAAATACCGGACGTATTCCTTATATTAGCTACTGAATTAATCGATACATAATTATTATAATGTGTATTAATATTAACATGTTTTACAAAAAAATATTATTTAGAAGGAAGTTAGAAATAGTTATAAGGATAGGATTAATATGTCAATTGGAAAAATTAGGGCCCATATAAAGGAAAAGTAAACTATCAAATACTTATCAGCAGGAATGTTTTTTGGGAAAAAATAAGACAAGTGGTGAAAAATAAATTGTGTTAGTCAATATGTTAGCAAAAGTGTAATATAGATGGAATTCAGTAATAGTATTGATCAAAACTTGAAGAAGAGTACAACAAAAGTTCAATTTGGTTAAAGAAGAGGAAGAGCCAGTATTTATAAAACATAGTGATTATATATAAAGAAGTTGGCCTGTTTAAACGAATTTTAAATAATATTTACTTAACTCTTTTGGCACTTTGCTTTTTGTGGTTATGTGAACAACTGTAATCAATTGAATCAAGGGTTTGTTAAGCATAACTTGAACTAGGCCTATTTAGGCTTGTAATCTTTCTGTCCAGGTTTACTTAGCGAAGCAGGTCGGCAAAGTCCGCTTCCTCAAGGCTGGTGACGTTAATGCTCACAAGAAAAACGGTTTCACGAGACGAAGCTGCATTCAAAGAACTCACGATGGATAGAATGTCAGCGGGGTCGAGATAGGATCGTAGCTGAGGCCTGTCGAATGCAAGCAAGTTGGCCGATAATTGGTCGAGATAAGGCCCAGCTGCAATTGGCTCCCGGATAGGTGCAAAGAGGAACTGAAATTGGGTTGATAACTAGACGGAGATAAAGCCCTCAGATAGACAAGATAAGGTATTTTTGTGGTGAATTGTCAACTCGGCCTTTCCGAGGACGTTCGGGACAGCTGGCCGAGACAGCCAACAGCAACAGCTGGCAGCGTCAGAATGGAAGGAATTTAAATAAAATTGACAGACCCCAACGATCAGCGGAATTCTTACTAATATTACATGATTACATCCCCTATTAATTATATGAATGTTTCGTTGTTTGTTTTACAATTATTTACAAAATAATTATTTTTATTAGGGCGTTGGTAATTAAATATTTAAGGTGGTTGTTTAGGTTTCACAATACTGGAGGTGACAGTAGTTAAATTGCATTATACAGTTTTTTTCGAAATATCGGTTAGACGCTATCTTTAAAATTGAGTAATTTTATCCTGCTTTATTACATCCATCCAATTACATGAAAACTACCGCCACGTGTAATAAACAGCAATGGAAACAGTACAAAATTGTCTTCAACCAAAAAAATTGTTTTTATCAATAAAATTGTCCTCACAAAATTAATGCTATCCAAAAAAATTGTCCTTACCCAACAAATCGTCCTTGCCCTTAAAAATTGTCCTAAACCAACAAAATTTCTCTTGGCTAACAAATTGTACTTACCCATGAAATTGTCCTTAACCAACAAAATTGGTCTTACCCTGTAAAACTTTCCTTACCATACAAAATTGTTCTCACCCTGTAAAATTGTTCTTACCCTGTAAGTTTCCTCTTAACCATGAAAATTGTCCCTAATAAACAAAATTGTCCTTACCTTGTCAAATTCCTCTTAATGATCAAAATTCTTCCCACCCAACAAAACTGGTCTTATTCTGTAAAATTGGCCTTACCGATCAATGTGTCCTTACCTTGTAAAATTCCTCTTAATGATCAAAATTCTCTTTACCCAACAAATTGTCCTTCCCCTTAAAAATTGTCCTAAACCAACAAAATTTCCTTTGACTAACAAATTGGCCTTACCCAATAAAATTGGTCTTACACTGTAAAATTCCTCTTAACCATGAAAATCGTCCCTACCCAACAAAACTGTCCTTTCCTTGTAAAATTCATGTTATTGATCAAAATTTTCCTTACCCAACAAAATTGGTCTTACCCTGTAAAATGGTCCTTACCATACAAAATTGGTCTTACACTGTAAATTTGTCCTTACCATAAAAAATTGTTCTTGATCTGTAAAATTGTTCTTACCCTGTAAAATTCCTCTTAACCATGAAAATTGTTCCTGTCTAACAAAATTATCTTTACCTTGGAAAATTTCTCTTAACCATGAAAACTGTCCCTACCCAACAAAATTGGTCTTTCACTGTAAAATTGTCCTTACCATAAAAAATTGTTCTTGATCTGTAAAATTGTTCTTACCCTGTAAAATTCCTCTTAACCATGAAAATTGTCCCTATCTAACAAAATTATCTTTACCTTGGAAAATTCCTCTTAACCATGCAAATTGTCCTTACCCAACAAAATTGGTCTTACACTGTAAAATTGTCCTCACCATAAAAATTGTTCTAGATCTGTAAAATTGTTCTTACCCCGTAAAATTCCTCTTAACCATGAAAATTGTCCCTATCCAACAAAATTGTACTTACCCTGTAAAATTGTCTTTAACCAAAAAAATTGTTATTACCCAACAAATTGTCCTTACCCTACAAAATTCCCTTAGCAAACTAAACTATCTTTTCCCTACAAAATTAGCCTAACCCTGTAAAATTTCCCTACCCATCAAATTGTCCCTATCCAACAAAATTGTACTTACCCTGTAAAATTGTCTTTAACCAAAAAAATTGTTATTACCCAACAAATTGTCCTTACCCTACAAAATTCCCTTAGCAAACTAAACTATCTTTTCCCTACAAAATTAGCCTAACCCTGTAAAATTTCCCTACCCATCAAATTGTCCTTAGCCAACAAAATATGTCTTTCCACAAAAAATGCTTTTTTCATCAACATTACCTTACCTATCAAATTGTCCTTACACAATAAAAATTGTCCTTTATCAACAAAACTGATGTATCCATCAAAATGACCTTACCCAAAATTTTGTCCTTACCAAACAAAATTGCCCTTACCCAACAAAATTGCCATATCCAAATAATATGTCCTTACCTCACACAATTCTACCAAATTACTTTAAAAAACTATACGAGTACACTAACTCACAAATATTAGTTTAATAAACCAGACAATGACAATAGCCTGTTTCAGGGACATAATCATCATCTTCAGGGAGTTATAATTACGACAAAGGGACAAATTTACCTTCGTTTCACAAGGTAAGTTCAAAGAATGTCGATATAAACATTGTTCTTACCCAATTTCTATTTCTTTTAATCAAAACTCCAATTCTTCTACAAGTTACTTCAGCGCGTTTTTAAGAGGAGTAGCTCTATAAGAAACAGTACTTACGTTTAGGGATGTAGAAGGGATGGGACTTACAGGTAGGCTTAACGTAAGAACATGAAACTCCTGTGATCTCTGGAAGGTGCAGGAGGAAGCGCTATAAAGGTATAGTCTGGGGTTGTTCAATATGAGCATTTACGAACTTAGTTTAAACAAGTTGACTTACAGTAAGTACACTTAGCTATGTTAAATATGATTCGTGTACGAACTTGGTATAAACAATAGTTCAGAGGTACAGTCTGTTCTGTTTTTATGATTTAATTACGAAATTCGTAAAAACAAATTGAATAAAACTCAAGTTGAATATAATTAAATACGAACTTAGTATAAATAATATGAACTAGAGGTACAGTCACGTTTTGTTGTTTACAATTCATTTACGAAATTGGTGAAAATAATCCGACTCGGAGGTACAGTCTATACAAAACATATTTACGTTGTTTATGATGCATTTACATCCTGACCGGTAAATACTAGCAGTACAGTAGTGGTAGTTCACATATTTTCTGCAATGTATACTCGGTTAGTAGTACAAACTTTATATAAACAAGCTAACATTGAGTAAGTCCAGTCTGGTTGTGTTGTATATGATAGTTCACGATTTATAATAAAGAAATAAATGTATAGTCTCGTTTTATAAGAATAATTTTTTAAAAAATAATAAACCAGCTGACTTACATACAGTCTTGTTAAGTTAAAAGTGGTGATTTTATGAAAATGTTATGCAAACGTTGTTTTACAGTAACTGTTTGGTAAATAATGAAAACTATTAATGAATTAACTTACAATTTTCCATAAACTACAATATTGTTATCACCTTGCATTTACAGTCCACAACAAATCATTTTAAAAGTATAAGCAATAGTTAATTGTTAAAACCCAACCTACCAAGACTGCTTCCAGTTGACCTATATTTACTCAAATTTACAACATAATTTTGCTTTTAACTAAGTATTAAGAGTGACGTTCACTGTAGAACGTAAATGTCATGTTTCGTTGACAACATTCAGAAGGTGTCAAGAGTCGAATCTGTTAATTAAAAACATATTTATTCCGGTTTCGTCGTAACGGGAATGTGGTGAAATGCAGATGGATTTAATAAGTAATAAAAATGACAATTTTAACACAATTAAAGCTAATACTAGTTTCTATAGAATGCTAAATTGTTAAAAATATTTCACACTATCTAAATTTTATATACTTTTGTCTTACAAGACTAATATATTAGGCGTTTCATTTATCCTACCATTTTATAATAATTAATGTTTTTTTTAAGTATAGCCTATAGTTTTTTTTTGACAAGGGGGAGTTTCTACAAAAGGAGATTTGACGACAAAAGCAATGCTCTACTTAGTTTTAACGTAGTTTCACTGCAGTTTACAGAGATTTGAAAAAATTTTGTGTGATCAAGTTTACTACATCGACGGTTTTGTTTATATATTTGTAATTTGTCAAATATTACTTCTTATAGATTTACTACGTATTAGACGAATATGTTTAGGCGCTGGTAAACGTATAGAATAAGTATAAGTAATAGGAATATAATAATACTTTACTAAAATAGAAAACTAATAAAAATATATATAGAATAAATATAAGTAAAAGCTTTGGTAAAACTATACACTAATTAAAGTAAAAGCTTAGGTTAAAGTGTTGAATAATTGTAAGTAAAACTTTGGTAAAACTATAGAATAAATATGTGTAATAGTTCTGGTTAAAAATATGTAATAGGTTGGTATAACTAAAGAATAAATATAAGTAAAACCTTAGATAAAAGTGTAGAATAATTATAGGTAAAACTATAGAATAAATATATATAATAGGTTGGTATAACTAAAGAATAAATATAAGTAAAACCTTAGGTAAAAGTGTAGAATTATTATAGGTAAAACTATAGAATAAATATATATAATAGGTTGGTATAACTAAAGAATAAATATAAGTAAAACCTTAGATAAAAGTGTAGAATTAATATAGGTAAGACTATAGAATAAATATATGTAATAGGTTGGTATAACTAAAGAATAAATATAAGTAAAACCTTAGATAAAAGCGTAGAATTAATATAGGTAAAACTATAGAATATATATATGTAATAGGTTAATTGGTATAACTAAAGAATAAATATAAGTAAAACCTTAGATAAAAGCGTAGAATTAATATAGGTAAAACTATAGAATAAATATATGTAATAGGTTGGTATAACTAAAGAATAAATATAAGTAAAACCTTAGATAAAAGCGTAGAATTAATATAGGTAAAACTATAGAATATATATATGTAATAGGTTAATTGGTATAACTAAAGAATAAATATAAGTAAAACCTTAGATAAAAGTGTAGAATTAATATAGGTAAAACTATAGAATATATATATGTAATAGGTTGGTATAACTAAAGAATAAATATAAGTAAAGCCTTAGATAAAAGTGTAGAATTAATATAGGTAAAACTATAGAATAAATATATGTAATAGGTTGGTATAACTAAAGAATAAATATAAGTAAAGCCTTAGATAAAAGTGTAGAATTAATATAGGTAAAACTATAGAATATATATATGTAATAGGTTGGTATAACTAAAGAATAAATATAAGTAAAACCTTAGATAAAAGTGTAGAATTATTATAGGTAAAACTATAGAATAAATATATGTAATAGGTTGGTATAACTAAAGAATAAATATAAGTAAAGCCTTAGATAAAAGTGTAAAATTAATATAGGTAAAACTATAGAATAAATATATGTAATAGGTTGGTATAACTAAAGAATAAATATAAGTAAAGCCTTAGATAAAAGTGTAAAATTAATATAGGTAAAACTATAGAATAAATATATGTAATAGGTTGGTATAACTAAAGAATAAATATAAGTAAAGCCTTAGATAAAAGTGTAAAATTAATATAGGTAAAACTATAGAATAAATATATGTAATAGGTTGGTATAACTAAAGAATAAATATAAGTAAAGCCTTAGATAAAAGTGTAAAATTAATATAGGTAAAACTATAGAATAAATATATGTAATAGGTTGGTATAACTAAAGAATAAATATAAGTAAAACCTTAGATAAAAGTGTAGAATTATTATAGGTAAAACTATAGAATAAATATATGTAATAGGTTGGTATAACTAAAGAATAAATATAAGTAAAGCCTTAGATAAAAGTGTAAAATTAATATAGGTAAAACTATAGAATAAATATATGTAATAGGTTGGTATAACTAAAGAATAAATATAAGTAAAGCCTTAGATAAAAGTGTAAAATTAATATAGGTAAAACTATAGAATAAATATATGTAATAGGTTGGTATAACTAAAGAATAAATATAAGTAAAGCCTTAGATAAAAGTGTAGAATTAATATAGGTAAAACTATAGAATAAATATATGTAATAGGTTGGTATAACTAAAGAATAAATATAAGTAAAACCTTAGATAAAAGCGTAGAATTAATATAGGTAAAACTATAGAATATATATATGTAATAGGTTGGTATAACTAAAGAATAAATATAAGTAAAACCTTAGATAAAAGCGTAGAATTAATATAGGTAAAACTATAGAATATATATATGTAATAGGTTGGTATAACTAAAGAATAAATATAAGTAAAGCCTTAGATAAAAGTGTAAAATTAATATAGGTAAAACTATAGAATAAATATATGTAATAGGTTGGTATAACTAAAGAATAAATATAAGTAAAGCCTTAGATAAAAGTGTAAAATTAATATAGGTAAAACTATAGAATAAATATATGTAATAGGTTGGTATAACTAAAGAATAAATATAAGTAAAGCCTTAGATAAAAGTGTAAAATTAATATAGGTAAAACTATAGAATAAATATATGTAATAGGTTGGTAAAACTTTAGAATAAATATATGTAATAGGTTGGTATAACTAAAGAATAAATATAAGTAAAGCCTTAGATAAAAGTGTAAAATTAATATAGGTAAAACTATAGAATAAATATATGTAATAGGTTGGTAAAACTTTAGAATAAATATATGTAATAGGTTGGTATAACTAAAGAATAAATATAAGTAAAGCCTTAGATAAAAGTGTAAAATTAATATAGGTAAAACTATAGAATAAATATATGTAATAGGTTGGTAAAACTTTAGAATAAATATATGTAATAGGTTGGTATAACTAAAGAATAAATATAAGTAAAGCCTTAGATAAAAGTGTAAAATTAATATAGGTAAAACTATAGAATAAATATATGTAATAGGTTGGTAAAACTTTAGAATAAATATATGTAATGTGGAAAAATAAATATATTTTTTGGTTGAACTAAAAAATAAATAAAGTAAAAGCTCAGGTAAAAGTGTAGCATTATTATAAGTAAACTTTGGTAAAACTATAGAATATATATAAGTAAAAGCTTAGGTAAAAGACTAGAATAGTAATAGGTAAAAGCTTTTGGTAAAAGTGTTAAATAATTATAGGCTCAAGTAAAATTTTTATTGTAACTATAAAAACGTAGGCCTAAGTAAAATTATATATTTGTGTAATTTGTTTCTCAGAAATTGTAATTATATTAATGTTCAACATTTATTTTCTAAAATAACTCCTTTTTCATCAACTACTATAAATTTTTTTTGTAATTATGAGATTTAGCGTCCACCTACGATAGTTTGGAAAAGTTTTCAAAACCATCAAATAGGACGATATCCACAAGAATTGTTTTTTTATTGACCACGGAAAGTTATTTTTTCTCAATTAATATAGGGTAAAAAAGTCAGTGCTTAGGCATAAGCTGTGATGAAGGTGAAGTGATAAAAATGTTTCGTGACGTCACAACTGTAATGATAAGTTGAGCATCGCCGCTAAATCTCCCAATTACCCATTTTTAAATTAAAATTATGATATTTAATAAAATATTTGATTTTTTAATTCAAATTGTTGATATACAGATATAATATTAACGATAATTAATATTTAATTGTTTTAATTATTATACGAACCTTTACGGCAGAAGTTGGGACTTACTGAAAATAAAATATTACAATTTGGCAGACAGTTTTGGAAGGAAAAGGTTTGGCAGCCTCGTGGTGTTTCTGTAGGTATTATCTTGGATCCGTTCTTTTGATATTTGACCAGTTCAAAGGAAGACGTTTCCTTCCATTGTGACGGACTTTTATTTGGCTAAGACGGGTAGAAGGTGTATTTTTTTAAAATTTAAATTCAGGGGGCTTTGGCTGATCGAAATTTGTTTTTAGATTGTTTTCAAATAAACAATCATTTGTTGATGATCATTTTGTGGATTGAAATTTAATTATTTTTAAAATCCTCATTAAGGCTTAAACAACAATCTATTTCAGATATACAGAAGTGGAATTTAAACTTTCAGTGTCTGCTCGTCAAACATATATTACAAATATCTTTTAACGTAGATATAAAATGTAGATGTTGTTAAATTCCTTTCCCAAGGCACACAGTTTTGTAGTGCATTGGTTACGACATTTAAAGACCATACAAGTACCATGTCATGTTATTATTATTATTATTATTATTATTATTACTTTACAAAACAAACACGTTGTGAGCAGAAATAGATTTCTAAACCTTTGAAAGTAATCCGACATCAGGGCGCTTCAGGAGTGTGTGATAGAACCGGGTAGCGGCTAAATTGGATCTCCGCGTAGAATGTGTGCCCGGGGCCGTCCATCAAGAGCGCGGACATTCTGACAGCGGCGGCCGGGCGGAGTCCCCCCAGGCGCCACTCACCACTACTATCATACTCCCATCTTATAGATTCCGACTTAAGGTAGACCCTGGAGGCGTTCGCTGCATTTTAAATCGTTAAACAACGTGCCGTTGCGCTGGAATCCTATTTACGGGATTCCCCACTTTGTCTAGAAATAGGCTGCAGTCTTAAATCCCATACACTGATATAAAGACTCAACTAATTCCAGCGAACAAGCTGTAGCTATGTGATCCTCACTTATCTATTGATTACTTATTTCTTAATTATATCCCATAATTAAAAGCAGATATCCAACTTAAATCACAGTTTATGTGGAATCTGTACACTCAATTTTACATTTACAATAATTTTTGTTATTTTATTAACATTATTTGTATTTGTAAAGGTATATACATTCATTTTTCAATTCCTTCTATTAGTTCACACTCTCCTTATATATATATATATATATATATATATATATATATATATATATATATATATAATTAATAAATTTAAAATATTTCAAAAACAAGAACACTTTTTATGAATGTATTTATTCAAAGCTTTTCGCCGATAAAATAGTACCAGCATCTTCAGGAAAATAAATATCTAATCTTAGATAATTAGATAATAATTAGATAATTATTTTCCTGAAGATGCTGGTACTATTTTATCGGCGAAAAGCTTTGAATAAATATATTCATTAAAAGTATTCTTGTTTTTGAAATATTTTTAATTTCATATATATATATATATATATATATATATATATATATATATATATATATATATAGGCCTATATATATATATTACTCTAATTTACAACCGTTTTTCAAATACTTTTTATTCATCCACAAAAATTAAAATACATTTTTTTCTCTTGAAGTGGATAACTTGAAGTTAATAGAGTTTTTTCAAATATTAATTCATTGATTAAATTTAATTAATTAATCTGATTTTTATAAGGGGCAAAGTATGCAATATAGTTATTTCGTCCCATTTGGTTTAAAATAAACGGTTTAATTAACATATTATTTAGTAGAACAGCTGATTTTATGTTATAGGCTAGTGATAGAGCAGATGTCTTAACGCATAGGTTATTTTGCCTAATTTATATTAATTGTTATTAATTAAAAGAAGTAATTAAAATAAAATTTTCGTAGTTGACCCAAGTGGGAATTGACTTAAATTCTTGTTTAGTTTATAGTACTTGTTATTACAAGTGTTAGAATATCGTTATTATTAACACAAGACCAAGTAAACCTTACGTTCAAATGCGCGGAATATTAGTTTTTCACGGGTTTTGGGACGTCATTTCACAAACATTAACCTTCATTCAGCTACGCAGAATTTCTTTTGTTTTCGTCCACTGAAGATCTCTTCACAGGAAGTTATAGACAGTTTGGAACTCCTGGAATTGACCTTAAAACAAACTAGTGAAATGCGTTATAGAAATATAAACTTTATTGAACAAAGTATTGCATGAATTAAAAACAAATTAAAGTCAACTGGAATTTAAAAAAAAAAAACTAACGACTGTTTTTAGCATCAGTTATAAAAGGGAAAGTGTAAAGAAATTAATTTTTGTGATAAGGCGATCGGGCAATATGACGCATAGCTTGTAAAAGGTTCTAAAGGATTGTGAAGATTATGAGGGTAGGAAAGTAAGCAAAGATTTTTGTAGGTTATGTTACGTTTTTGTGCAGAGTATTATTAAAAGTATGAAATTTATAACGTAGAAATATTTTTAAAAATATACACACATGCAATGTTTTTATTATACGCTTTGACCATCTTTTGTTTCTTAAACCAACATAAACCGCCTCAAAACCTTTTGTTCTAAGAACAACGTATAAATATTCATGGTAGGAACGATTGTACATCTACCCACAAGAGCATGTTCTCGGCAAACGCAGCCGCAGCGACATTACCTACGCCTCGTTTCGCCCATCATTCAAAATAATTCCAATTATTCTATTTGTAAAGAAACAAAACATAAAGGCAATTAGAAGTAAAATATAAATCGCTTAGAACATTGAAACAGTTGTAAAATGCGGCAACAAAAGCGTGCTAATTGGCGCCAGATGAAATAATTACACCGAAGTCTGCGCAAATAGGCTTTTCAGAGCCGAACAATTGCGACGGTCATAGAAAACTGAAAGTAAATCCTGTGAAACGCGAAAACGCTGACTAATCGTTTGGTAACTGATTGTGTAAAGGATTTCCACTTTTAAGTGGAGAAATTTCGTCAACCCGCTGAAAGCATTTCAATAGACGCGGTATAACTTTCTGCCTTCATATACTCATTAAACATTCCTCTAAGGATAATTTAGTCTCCGTGAATTAGAATTTCCTCCATGTGTCCTCGTGAAGCCTAACATTCAAATAGTAGAACCTCTCCTGAATTTCTTATTGTAAAGATTGTCTGGAAAAAGTATTTTAAAATAACCTTGATTTCAATAAAGAAAGCATTTGCATAATTTCAAAATCCTTGGGCATTTTTGTTAATACCACACGTTGACAGTCAGACTGGCCCTAAATATAGGTCGACTCCTACTTAATTATACTTATTATAGAATGCCTCCAAGTACAGACAAGGATAGAGCCATACCATCCGGGTATATAGAGATTGTTGCTCGTAGAAGCAATTATTCCATAGCTTAAATTATAGTTTGCATCTTGACTAGTTTGATTGTTGTTAGTGTTGCTTTACGTATTTACGAGTAGCATTGCTTATTTATAAACGTTTTTTTTCTGTTTGTTGCTTGTCTCGTAGTTTGGTTAAATGCTCATAGCAAACATACATCTGTTGGTCACCAGTTCAGTATGGTGTTATTCAATTACTTACTTTATCGTCTTGGCATATATTTCTCTATGTGTCATTGGCTTACCTTCTCTCTCTCTCTCTCTCTTTCTCTCTCTGTATTTTTTTCACACCTACTTTTTTATTTTATTTTCGTTATCCATTCTCACTTCATCGAAACACCATTGTTGTTGCACCAACCCACAAACTATTTTTTCAGGTGCTTCAGTTTGTCTCATTTTGTTTCATTTATTGAAACTATAAATAATCATGTCTTCTGGTTCACTAATTTATGTTGGTTTGTTCAGCTTATATTGTTGTGCTTTCTGATTAACTAATTTGGGTTGGTTGATTTTGCTCACATTCTTGTGATTTCTGGTTCGCTAATTTATTTTAGTTGCTTTCGGCACATGTTCTTGTGATTTCTGGTTTCCTGTTTCGCTAATTTATGTTAGTTGGTTCTACTCATGTTGTTGTACTTTCTGGTTCTCTGATTTATTTTGGTTGATTCAATTCATGTTCTTGTGTTTCCTGGTCTTCTGTTTCGCTAATTTAATTTAGTTAATTCCCCTCACATTCTTATAATCTCTGGTTCGCTAATTTTAGTTGGCGATTTGCTCATCTTCTTGTAATTTATGGTTTTCTGATTCTTCTCATATTCATCTACTTCCTTGTTTTTTGGTTTGCTAATTTATGTTAGTTGATTCAACTCATCTTTTTGTGTTTCCTGGTCTTCTGATTCTCTAATTTAGGCTGGTTGATTGTGCTTATCTTCTAATCCACTGTCGTCAAGTAGCCTAATGCAAATCCGCTTTGGAATACATTTTCACCATTTACGAGTAGATTTTTTTGCTGTAGATTTCTCAACGCGCTTAAAACTATTCAAATTTGAATGTACCAATTTTCCCCCATTAAAAAAAAAATTAAACGCAGAACAAAATTAGACAAGAGATCAGGCGACCGCGGAAGACGAATGTGTTGACCTGATGGGAAAGGTCAGGTGGATTTGGCCCAGAATTGTGAGGGTCCCACACCATCTGGCTGTGTGGTTGGGGCGATGAAATTTCTATTTAGGAACGTAAGCGTCAGCTGGTGTTAGAGCGTACAGTGGGGTCTGCATAAAACCATGAGTACGATATTACAAGGGCTACTTTAGAAAGGTATATAGAACACGATGGTAGGGCCCTATACTCAGTCCAAAAAAATTCCACCGAGGAAAACAACTTTAAAAAAAAGTCGAGGAACAATGTTCTTTGTGAACCTTACTAAACAGAGTCTGAACACAGTGGATTGCGTCTGGCTAACACACAGTGTAACTAATACTGCCTACAGATAATCTATAGGAGACACTTGTGAATATACATATATCTAGGATTTTATTTTGGATCCCAAATATGTGGAATTTATGATTTAATTTTTTTATTTATTGAGTGATTTTTAATTAATTTTGATTCGTTGTGTCCAGTGTTTACTAAGTCATTTTTCAACACTACAGTGCTTAAGAATAATAGAAAAGGTTCAAACACAGGCAAACTCTGGAAAGATTGTACCCAGGTCACCTTTACAGTCACACTGCCAATTCTCCGCACCTGTTCTGGATGTTTCTGGACTTATTCATCCCTTGGGTGTATTAATGATTAAATTTTCCCAGTTACAAGACAATAATACAAACATATAGCTACCTAGTGGCCTGGTCGAGGGCGGCCCTTAGCCTGAATAAAACAAAGGGTAGAATTCGTAAATTGCTGGTTGTCTTGGATTAGAGGGGAAATGCAGACGCCATTGTGCGATAATAATTTATGACAATTCTTTACGTGAAATGCAGATTTTTACTTGTTATAATGAAATTATATAATCATTAACGTTCTGATTTAATATAGGATTTATATTGAAATGTTTGTTTATATTACTCATCTGATGTTTATAAATGATTTGTTTTATAATTATTTGCAAAGAGAATTCATCTCAAAAGTTACTATTTCATTTCACGAAACAACGCCGCGAAATTCTACTTAAAGGGAACATCGCAAAAGTTTCAAAAGAGACGGAAAGTGACTTTTGGTGTTAACAATATAGTATTTTCTTCCATATTTCGGGTTTGTGATTTGAACTGTTTGACACGTTTTCAGGTGTTCATTTTATATGAGAGGTAGATTCTACTTTCCATTAGTCTTCTTGAGTAGGCCAATTACTTTTAATCTAGGGTATGGTCACCAATCGGTAGGGATTTGTATTTAATGGCATTAAGGATAGCGTCTTCTTGGGCGTACCCAGCGACGCGCAAGGGCCAGCCGCCCTCCTAGAGGCAAGACAAATGGTTATAAAGTGAAGAAACGAAACAAAATTATATAAGGCAATGGCAAGTAATCAGCTGTTTGGCGCACTGAAATGGAGTAAACACCGAGTAGTATGTAGTTAATTTGCTGCAGAAAATCAAGCGGCTCCCCATGAACTCTAGTCTTTCATGGGGTTATATAAGATAAGTGGTATCTCTGCAAAGTTAGATTTGTGGTATAACGTGAGGGTAAAGAAGGAATAACCAGGAGATAAATTAAAGTGACTATACTTTTGGAGGAGGCTAATATTTTACCCTGAAACAAGGTACACACTCCTCATTTTACACGCTTTCCCGTCCACCACGGTTACTGATGAACGATCTTTCAGGACCCTCTGAAGGGTATAGAATAGGCTCAGTGGTACGACTGGAGAGGTCAGAGCGACTGGGTTGTGTTTGATGAGCGTCCATTATAAATTCAAGAAAATTCATAACTCAATTGAAAAAGAATTTTGAACAAGTTTTCTTCAGACCCAAAAAAAATGGTATTAGTATAACACTGATTTTTTTTCAAGCAAATACGGTAATTCTAATAACTAATAAATCACCGCTACACAATTATATACAAGGTACTTAAATTTGTATTTTCACCCCCTTTTCCGTGCTAAAATGTTCCATAATGAACTAACTTGGTTTTTCTAACCCCCCCTTCCCAGCTATGATCTTGGTTGAGCCCTTGGCTAGCATCTTAGTGCGAGCGATGGGAAGGAGTCGTATTGGATCACAAAGATAATTTAGTAATAGACGGCACAAAAATTAGCTTCTTGCTGGAAAACATTAAGGAATGCTTAGTGTTTGTTAGATTGAAGGGGTTGGCAAAAAATTAATTCATAATGAACGGTAGTTTCGAAATATGGGAGTTAACTGTGCAAAGGAGTTTAATGTAGAAACCCATCCAAGTACAGTGGCTCATCAACGACAAGGAGTCCATGGTTAAAAGGTCCCTAATAAAGACGTCCACCAAAAACTAGAATCACGGTCGATTGAGGGACCTCTCAGCAGGAAAACGGTGGGAAAGTCTTGTGACGGGTAGAAAAATTGACCAAAACTTGCCCCGATCTGTTAGCGTTGCAGCTTTCAGATTGAAGACCTGTCATGATTACCTTGCTGCGCACCTCCACCGCATTCATGTGCTACCAACCCCGGAGGGTCTGCTGTGGGATGGTGAACTTATGAATGCCGAATACCTTAATGATTGCATAGCCCAGGATTACAACAGTCCCATCTTCAGAGAGACCCATCTCTACTGGTCAGCGCCTCGCCAAATGGCTCAAATGCCAAGGATGGGCGTTGGCTGGTAAGTAGTAGTAAGTGTACTGTGCTAGTTCTAATGCAATTTTTATTGACAATCGCCAGACAAGAACTAATGAGTCAATGGGAACTTTAGTTTTATCAGTATTTAGGTTGAGATAATGCAAGGAAAGTTAGTGGTTGGCCTCATAAGACCAGTTTTAATAGAAAAAAAATATAATGAACGGTAGGAAATATTGCTTCGTACTAGATGCTATGAACGATAGGTTCTTACTGGAAATGTAAAAAGGTAGTTCGTTACAGGAGAGCAAGAACAATAACTTGGTACTGCATGGCACGAAAGATGGCATCCAACTGGATGGCTTGATTATTATCTTCTTCCTTCTAATTCCTTATTGGTTGACACAAAAGACAACTTCTTACTGAATGGCAAACTATATTAGATTCTACTGGATGGAATAAAGGATGGGTTTCTACTGGATACAAAATATAAAATGGATGACACGAAAGATGGCTTCCAACTGGATGGCTTGAATATTATCTTTTGGTAGCCTACAAAAGGTCATTCCTAATTTGTTGACACAAAAGTTAGCTTCCAACTGAATGGAATAAAGGATGCTTTCATACTGAATGGCAAACGATATAAATTCGTACTGGGTGGAATAAAGGATGGGTTCCTACTGGATGCAAAATACAGCTTCCTAATGGATGACACAAATGATACCTATGTACTGGACATCCAGGAAGCTAATTCTGTAAAGAGGAAATTCCGTTGTTCTCCGGCTTAGGAGTAAATAACGCCATAATCAAATAAGATTTTTTTGGATATTGTTATTCACATTAAGTATAAGTTAATTGGAAAACGTTTTTAGTGAAACATTTATTGGTTGCGCTTTTTTCAAACATTTTCCGTAACCTCAAGAACGTTAAATTTCTCAAACTTCCAAAAGTTTTAAAGTCACAGATGTATGCTCTATATTGAGAATATTTATACGTAGTTGAGGCCCTCTGAGACTCGAGATAGGTTGAGACGATACAAGAAATTAAATTTATTTTTAACTTCATAAAAGAATATTAAGTGTATTAATAAAAGAAATATTGTTTTTGCAATTTGCAGCTATATTCTTTTTAAGTTATTGCTTTAGTATTAACCCTTGGCTGATTTTAAAAAAGAAAGGAAATACATTTCTATTTGAATTAGATGGAAAAAACGAACCTCCAGTATAATTCGCCTGGGAGTAGATTTTAATTGACACATTTCTGAATTTTTTTTTATGAACCTAAATAATAAAATATGGTAAAAGTTTAGATTCGAACTCTGTGTTAAACCAATGTAATGATAAAATGTAGGCTATACTATACTATACAAAGCAACTCCTTCAGCGAGATACAAAAAGAGGAAAACCGACACAAGGGAGCATTACAAGAAACAAGTATAAACCGACCGAGCTGCTGCAGGAATCTGCTAGGTTTCTTATTAAAATTGTAAAGTATATAAATCATTTTACAAATTTCTAAAATTGTTATTGTTTCATAGGGGTCCAACGCGCGAACAAGCTGGTGAAATTGGTAGTAAAGTGATACAATGAACAAGGTAAGAATTTTCTAATATTCTAGTTTTTAATAATATATCGAAATTATATTAGAAATGCTTATTCATAACACACATTTTTAGAAGAAAATCATTTAAAATGATTTAGATTAAAACTCAAATTTTACAAATAGGTGAAAATTTTTTTCAAACGAAAGGCGCTTAAGTATTACGCTATAAGATTGGTTTCCAGTGATTATGTGAATGGTTATGTGGCCTAAAAAAACTAAAACCGTCTACATATTTAGCGAGTATCCCATTGACAGTCTGATAAACACGTCCGCCATTCCTGCGCCGCGTCGCTGGATCGGGTCGCCCGATACCAATCTCCGATCGTACCCAAGGATTACCGACACTGATTGGCAGATGAGATTCTTTGCTTGTAAAATCATATTTTATCCTCAGGTTTTGAGTGACGCTAACAGCGATGCCTTATATTCATATGCTAAACGGATTCTTTGCGACGTTGCCAGCTTGATACGAGAACGCGGGACAAAAACCTTTTCGAAGCTGCGTCTAATATTTCGGAAGAATAGATGCTATCTGCGGTCATGAAGGTCGTGTTTTGATGGCAACAACAATAGGATCTGAACCTTCTCGGACGTGATTTGTGGCCAGGTAAAACTGCAGCCCCTTTAAGTACGCCATGATTTATGTCACTGTCCCCTGTGTGTCTGTGGGTAAGGAATGTGGTAGGCCTGGGCTTCACTGGAAATATGGGAAATATTCGTTATGTTGGTAGCACTGATAAACCCTAAGTGTTACAACGAAAGGGGATTCAAAGATATAATAGTCAAACTCCATCTCGATAAAGAATAAATGTACTGCAGTGAAGGAATCATGAGCAAAGCAACTCGCTTAAGGTATTTACCAAACATCAAACGTTCAACAACAGGGTTAATTTTCACCCCCTATCTAATTTACCTAGTCTCCTTCACATCGCTATCAAACAGTATTTGACTTTCCAATCGCTTTTGCTAACAAGGTAAGTATTCGCTTTTTCAAAAACACTTCCAATCCCTGTTCTTAGTGGGTGCCGCGAAAAAAGCGATCAGTGAAATAAGCGACCAACGAAATAAGCGACCATTACGGATTTTCTACCTGCGCCTAGAGTCTTAATCTTTAGTGAAATGAACGGCAAGCGAAATAAGCGACCATCACAGAATTATGCCTGCCCTGGGTATTCTATACTCTTCGTAAGAGAGTTTGAACTGTTAGATTTGTTTACATTTAAGTTTTCTGATTCCGTCACACTTCAACCAGGCGTTGGACTGACTAAATGATGATATATCAATTCTATCTAGGCGTGTTTAAAATCAGCCTTAGGAAAGCTTCGTCAATAATTTTTTTTATATTTATGTTTCATAATTTTTTGTAAAGTTTTATAGTGTCTTATAATATTTTTTAAATATTTACATAGGTTTATATTTATTTCTATATTTTTGTATATATTTTTATTTTTGTATGATCGAAAACTAAATCCAGGTTTTGAAGGTATGATAGAGTACAGAGAGAAGTCTTTATGTCACCATTTTCTTTATATTTCTTCATTTTTTTTCAATAGTTGTATCCACGTTCTTAAGCCTATACTTCAGCTTTCTTCATTTTCCTGTAATGGGTAGTGGAGCTGTAACTTGTCGTTTATTTCGCGCATCCCGGATTCGGTATCCCTTGGTTGAATAACCTTGTTGGCGGTAGAGGTAGTTTGGGCGCTTACTTCAGAGATCGCTTTTTTCACACATCTTTTCAATGTCCCCTTTCAACCCTTCGTGACTTTTTGTCCTTCTTCTGATAGTACTCATAATAATCGTTCGTGCTAAAAACTAACCGCAAAAAACGTTTTATGTATAATATTGTCCTGTACACAATAGAGTTGAATTTAGTTCAATAATTTCACGTTTACGCAAAATTAAATAAAACGTTTGTAGATATGCTTAAATATTTTATAGTACTCGCCAATGGTCTAAAAACTAGTATTTCTTTGGAATACCATGCTTACTTCTCTGTCTACTTGGAGCGCTTCAATCGCCACTATTCGCAAGGGGTGTTGTGGGTAAGCGCCCTAGAGAGTATCCAGCGCTCGTTCCTATTGCGGAAACACAGTACCCGTCGTTTTCTGTACGTTCATTGCAAATTGAAATTATTCAACAGTTCTTTATTGATCTTTTCACTTACTAACCACAACCTAAATGTAATGGCCATCAGCGGTAAATATTACAACACTTCACTATGAATCTCACTTCACTTTAGTTTATAAAAAAAAAACGGACTAGTCTCGACGACAATGTCGCCTTCATCAGCGCTTGGCTACCACTGTAGTAGCTTGGCAGAGCTTGTGAATTGTTCTCACTAGCCAAGTTATAATTAACTTAGTGTAATTGTTAGGTTTAATTATACTTAAGGAGAATATTAATTGCTGTTTGATTTGTGTTACTTTTTTTTAATTAACCGAAACAAGAGTAATTTTTTTATATCAATATCGAAGTCATTACCAATATTCTAAAACACTGAGAGAGATGGGAAGGGAGGAGATATTAAGAAAGATAAAGATAGAAACAGAAAGAGAGAGAGAGAGAGAGACCGAGAGACGGAGACAGAGGGGAGAGAGAAGGTATTAAACATAAATTTGAAGTTTTTCCAAGACAGAGAGAGATCGAGAGAGGGAGAGAGAAAGGAGGAGGAAGAGAGAGAGAGAGAGAGAGAGAGACAGAGAGACGGAGACAGAGGGCGAGAGAGAAGGTATTAAACATAAAATTTGAAGTTTTTCCAACGCATAAGTGTAATATCTTTTTAATTTTAATTTTACTATAATATCCTAAGTCTGACCTTTTTATGGTACACATTTTATGCGGAATTTGGTCCAATAGTGTATCTTCCAGTGTCGTGGAACAAGCAACGCAAGCATGAATCTGTCTTAAACGAAAGCATAATCGAGGGCGGTCTATCGACAATATGACCTCGATGGATATTAAATTGGCCTATTGTCAAAAAGCACGGTGAGCTAGGAATAAATTCTTAAACGCACAAACAGAGGGAGAGAGAGGGGGAGAGAGAGAGAAAGAGAGAGAGAGAGAGAGACGGACAGAGGTCGAGGCCGTTACATACGGTAAGGCATAAAACAGATTATCTTTCTTATTATACCTTTTTCAAATTGAGAAAGGCTTTAAATTTAAAGATCGGGAAAGCAAGTGTTTGACCAGTTTTTCTCCGTCTTTATTGTGTTTTGTTGGCGGAAAATAAAACCCAATAAAACGAGACTATTTCAATAACACCTTGGTTTCTATATAAAATATAATCCTTTCGTGTTTGTAAAATCCTGTTTAAATAAACCGAACGCTCCTGCGGAAGGAGATTTAGCGCTCGCCGAGACTAATCCATTATACACACATCCACTTGTTGGGAGCACAAGTAGATCATTTATTGAATATATAGATGTATATTCATACAGGTTTTTACTTCAAACGCATGAAAGATTAATGTGCTCTGTGATATGAATGAAGGAATAAATAACTCCAACACAGATTCAATGTAAAGCGAAAACCCTTCAGCTGTAAGCTTGCTTTTCTCTTTTCCGTTTTTGTTATTTCTTCATTTATTTATTTTTTGTTTGTTTTTCCTAATGCTTTGTATTGAATGTACACACGCAGGTGCAGAGGGTAATTAATGTCAGACTTGGAATATTGTGGTTGTATATCTTGCTTGTAAACGAACTTGTGTTTTTATCTTGGATTAATTCCCAACATATGATTTCGCGCCACATTTCTTTGTTCTGCTTAGGCAACATAAATTTAAAATCAAACTAATATGGAATTATGAATAGCCCCATTGTTTGTATAAGTATATACAAGTAAAATGATTGTTCTTGTAGGAGAATAGTTCTATGGGTATTATTTAACCTTTATGCAATATCTGGAGAATGTTGGAGGCTTCGTATCATAGCTGGATAATATTGAGCGATTCTATTATTACACTTCTGGTATAATATGACAAAAAAAACCACTACGTAATGATATTTTTTAGCAGATGGGTTTCACACTAGATTAGTGCATTGTTCAATGCTGTGAGTCACGAACAAAACTCTCAAGGATTGAGTAATACTCAAGCACATAGTCTTCTCCGTGACTCACAGCATCGAACAATGCAAGGACCTAGTGCGAAACGCGTCTGAAAAATATCTGTAAGTAGTGGTTTTTTCGTCAAGTGATACCAAAAATGTTACATATAAGAAAAACCTCAAGATGTACAACACAAAAACTGCAAGAAATAATTACCTCCTTGTGATAGAGTGCTCAAACATTTCTGGAGAATATGTGTGTTACGTCCCTGAGAATATGTGTAGCACGTCTCTGGAGATTATGTGTGTTACGTCGTTGGAGAATATGTGTGTTACGTCTCTGGAGAATATGTGTGTTACGTCTCTGAGAATATGTGTAGCACGTCTCTGGAGATAATGTGTGCTACGTCGTTGGAGAATATGTGTGTTACGTCTCTGGAGAATATGTGAGTTACGTCCCTGAGAATATGTGTAGCACGTCTCTGGAGATTATGTGTGTTACGTCGTTTGAGAATATGTGTGTTACGTCTCTGGAGAATATATGTGTTACGTCTCTGGAGAATATGTGTGTTACGTCTCTGGAGAATATGTGTGTTACGTCTCTGGAGAATATGTGTGTTACGTCCCTGAGAATATGTGTAGCACGTCTCTGGAGATTATGTGTGTTACGTCGTTGGAGAATATGTGTGTTACGTCTCTGTAGAATATGTGTGTTACGTCTCTGGAGAATATGTGTGTTACGTCTCTGGAGAATATGTGTGTTACGTCTCTGGAGAATATGTGTGATACGTCCCTGAGAATATGTGTAGCACGTCTCTGGAGATTATGTGTGTTACGTCGTTGGTGAATTGTGTGTTACGTCTCTGGAGAATATGTGTGTTACGTCCCTGAGAATATGTGAGTTACGTCCCTGAGAATATGTGTAGCACGTCTCTGGAGATTATGTGTGTTACGTCGTTGGAGAATATGTGTGTTACGTCTCTGGTGAATATGTGTGTTACGTCGTTGGAGAATATGTGTGTTACGTCTCTGGAGAATATGTGTGTTACTTCCCTGAGAATATGTGTAGCACGTCTCTGGAGATTACGTGTGTTACGTCGGTTGAGAATATGTGTGTTACGTCTCTGGAGAATATGTGAGTTACGTCTCTGGAGAATATGTGTGTTACGTCGTTGGAGAATATGTGTGTTACGTCTCTGAAGAATATGTGAGTTACGTCTCTGGAGGATATGTGTGTTACCTCTCTGGAGAATATGTGCGTTACGTCCTTGGAGAATATGTGTGGTGCGTCTCTGGAGAATATATGTGTTACGTTCTTGGAGAATATGTGTGTTACGTGTCGAGAATATCTGTCTATCGATAGTATGCGAAAAGTTCTCAAGACTTATAAACTTGTTGTTATGAACATTTAGGGTTTAACTACTGGGTAAGAGACAACTGTTCTCATCCCTGCTGGATATACCCAAGTCCTTTCAAGGTTGCAGCATTTCTCAAGGACAATAGTGTTCCTTTAAACCTTCCCGAAGAGTATTCATCACACTTTCACTCCATGGAATCACAGTACTCATCTTCTCAAACTGTTCCGTCACCTTTCGAGTTTTTTAATGATCGGTCTCACACAGTATTTGGTTTCACAACTTACCACAGAGATGGTTATCTTTACACTTAGTTAATATATTAATGGCGCTTTGTTTAGAAATTTATTTTTCTCTAACTAACCGAAACAAATGTAATTATTTTACTTCAATATTATCATCATTATTGGTCTTCTAGTACACTGAGACAGATGGGAAGGCAGGTAAGACAGAGGTAGAAAGAGACGGAGAAAGGCCATGGGAGGAAAAAATAAACAAACATAGAGATTGAGAAAGAGAGGAAGGGAGGAAAAGAAATTGATACTGAGAGAGACCAAGAGAAGGAGGAAGTGAGGTAGAAATAAATGGAGATAGATAGGGGTGACGAAGAGAGAAAGAAGGAGACAGACTGACAGAGAGAGAGAGAGAGAGAGAGAGAGAGGAAGGGAGGAGAGAGATGGAGGAAGAATGACAACGACAAAGAGAAAGACAGAGTGATGGAGAAAGGGGGATAGAGACGGTGAGACATTGATGTAGAGAGAAATGGATAGAGAGACTGACAGAGAGAAAGAGACAGACAGCGAGAGAGAGAAAGACGGGCATGGATAGATACAGATATATAAATAGAGATATATTGAGGGAAAGAGAGAGAGAGGAAAAGAGAGAGAAAGATAATGAGGGAGAGAGTTAGAAATAGATGGAAATAGATATAGAGAGAGATTGACAGAGAGAGATGGGAGGAGGAAGGTAGAGAGAGAGAGAGAGTCGGACGAACAGGAAAAAAGGGAATATATATATAGATATGGAAGGAAAGAGAAACGGACAAATGCATTGCGAGAGAGAAAAATATAAAAATTACCGGACAGAGGTAGATGGAGATATAAATTGGAAGAGAGAGAGATAGAGGGAGAGAGAGACGTACAGAGAGAAAATATGAGAATAGGGGAAGAGGAGGGAGATTTGAGTGTTTGCACGAGACTCCATTTCTTTCGAAAGCGAATAAACAAAGACGAGTGTCTGCGACAGTTTTTTCATCCAAAACGAGAACAATTTTCTCGATTTCACCAACAGTCAATAAAATCATATAACGACACTGTCCTTTTAAATTGGCCCTGTATTGAACAGTGTTGCCGCATCGAAGAACATATTTCCCCAGAGTGCGAACAGAACTCGGCCAATGCGTTGTGGACTGTTTATTGCGCACTTAATACACGCACTCTGTCGAGTCTGTTTTTAAACAAATTCCTGTTGTTCAAGAGTTATGTTAACAAACGCTTTGAAAGAGATATGACGTGTCAAGTCGCCAGCGTTAGTATAAATGGGCCGAACAGTAAATGTTTGCCAAAACAATTTGTACTTTTGTGCTGGACGCGTTTGTTGGCCGCTCATTCATCTCACAGGACGCTGAACGTTATTCAGTATTAATGTAAACTTTCGCACTGTTCGGGTGATGAAATGTTTCTGTATAGCGGCCAAAATGCAATGTTCATAGGGCTTTGCTCTCATAACTATAGGATTGTCCGATAGTTACGGAGAATTGAAATACACTCTGGCGGTTGTTTAATGAATCAATAAATTACAAGTATTGCCGTAAATTACTAATAACGAAGAATCAGGATGCCCATTATTTTGTCGTATTTCAAAATTACGTTGTTAATGTAAAATGAATGATTGATCAGAGTAAGGGATATTTAGTTTTATGAAATCTAGTGTGAGGGTATTTTTGTCTAAAAATACAGACTATTTTTTTTTATTTTTATATACTCATAACGATTTTCTACATAACCTGGTATAATATCTGTTGCAATATCTGTAAAGGGAGAGAGATTTTCGGTCGATCACTTTACTGACCAGGTCATTTATTCCCTTAATGAATTACACACGAACACATTAGATTATTTTTTATTTATTAAAAAATTTTTTTTTACCTTATCTACATTTCGATTGCGTATCAATCATCTACAGAGGCAAATTATTACAATATTAACCAGTTATTCTTGAAATAATTTCCTCTGAAGATGATTACTATGCAATCGAAATGTACATAACGATTAAAAAAAAAAGTTTTGTGGTTTTATTTATTTAAAATAAAACATCCCGGCACGGTTGCTTCAAGGTGTTACTATTAGATTGCCTTAATTTTACCCGTACATACAACACTGTGAACATTAAGTTAAGCCCAAACATTTGCATTCCTATTACTTGAAAGTATTTTAGTTTACACTCACTACATTCCCTTTTCTAAGCTGACTAGGTCAAGTGCTTTTGAGTTACAAAAAATCAGTGTTTACCTCCATTTCTGACAGTTAGTTTGCTTTCTTTGTCTCTACCACGTTTACCTTGCACTTTCTTTACAACAACTTGCAAAGCTTTGATTCAATTCTTTACAACTCATATCCTACTAGGGGCTTGTAGGGACGAATGACCCTATTCATTTTGAAACAATTTTTATACAGAAAAATGTTTATAGAAAATTTTGAAACAATTTTATTTTAGAATACAAATTAATTTAATATAATTCAAAATTTCTGTAACAAAATTTCCCCTTAAACTATATTTTTTGTGAATTTGTTTTCATTTGATTTTTTCACCAATCGTATTATCCGTATGTATCTTTAATCCATCTTGAGATTTGGTGCAACATAAAGTTGATCATGCGTAAAAACAGGTTTGATAGATTTGAGCCTTACTTATAGTTATTGGAAATGCAAGTCTTAAAATAAATTGGTTCCTTTTCGTTGCAAATAGCATGTTAGGATCTGTTGATTATAATTTAATTATTGGTAAAAATATGGTTTCCTTTACCACAACCAGTTATAATTTCTAATTTAATACCCTTGTCAAACATATCTAGTACGATAAGGCGTACTACATTAACTAAACCTGATCTCAAGTACATATCTCTAATTAACCTTACACCTGTTAAAATATTTGTACTCTGCTGTTTTTAATATAATATTTGTACAGCTGTTTCTCAGTAAAACTATTTGAAAATCATATTCAGCTGTTTTTCATTGCAATGTATGTCTTATGGAGATTTTTGGTAGTTTTAAGTTCCTCAAAACTGTAAATCGAGAAAAACCTATATTTTTCCTCGCTCCTTCTAGTCAATGCCTTTAACTTGAGCCATCTTCCAGCTCTGTACGACCTTCCAAGCTCCCACAATTTTTCTCTTAAAATTCGGCTTACGAAATTATGTATATGGATACTAATTTACAAATGATATCAGTCTCCATATCACTACATCTAACAAGTTTGCCTGAAGTGGCTAGATGTAGTTGTTATAATAAAAATAAGGCAATGGAAATTACTTGTACCTTATTCTGGCATCTTATATAGCACATTATAATAAAAATAAGTAGTAATAATTTTCTCATCCGATTTCCCCGGAATGCAGTCATTGACATTTCTAAAGAAATGGCCTACATACCTATTTCTGTCCACTTTCCTCCAATTTTCCAACAGTGTTCTTTCTCAGGTTTTTCTTCCACTTCTTTATAAAGGAATTGGTGCCAGCTTGGCCATTACGTGACGCAGCAATCACAAATCTTTTTATTCTCCTTTCCTTCACGGCTTATTCATTTCTGATTATTTCGTTGCTGTTTTTCTTTTATTTTCATGCGACTGTGAATTTCGTTTTTGTTAAACACGATATTATTGTTTTTATGCTCACTGATAGGATATTTCGAACATCAAAAAATATTTTCTTTATCCCCTTTTACTAGCTTCAATGTTCAATAGATGAAAATACTAGATACATGCATTAATAAATTCTAAAGAAATGAATGGTGGGTAAAGACGGTGGTTTGAGATATTTGTACATGTTTCTTCTACAGTGATTTATTCACAGATGGTACTAATATTTCCAAAGTAATATAGATAGAAGTCTGTCTTCCTTCCCAACATAACATACCTCATTCAAGTCTACGCTCGATCAAGTTTTACTTAAATTTTACATTGCATTTTCTTACGTTGGTTTAAAAGTACCCGACATGAATTTGGTTGCTCTAAAATAGAGTTTTTAATGAATATGTTTTTGCTGGTTATAGTCAGTTCGTCTAACTTGGATTTATGTTCAGTCTAAGCTCATAAAACACCCATGACACCCACTTACCTTGATCGTATTCCTTCCAAACCAGAATATTATCTGGAAATGAGTTAATTAGCTTCAATATTATTTCCGTAATAATCTCCGTAATATCCATCGACGGAGGGGCTGAATACTGTTTCTTTAGTTGCTTACCTTTTTGTCCAAAGCCACAGGTCTTTTAATTACATCAATTAATTACGTGATTCGTTTTCATGTAATATAGTTGATAATTAAAAATAATATTCATAACTAAAAACGGTTCTTGCTTTTGAAATATTTCTATTTATTAATTATCACTCTATCCATCTAACTATCTATCTATATATATGTGTGTGTGTGGGTGTGTGTGTGTGTGTGTATTTATGTTTCTGTGTGAGTGTGTGTGTGTGTGTGTTTATGTTTCTGTGTGAGTGTGTGTGTGTGTGTGTTTGTGTGTGTGTGTGTGTGTGTGTGTGTGTGTGTTTGTGTGAGTGTGTGTGTGTGTGTTTATATATATATATATATATATATATATATATATATATATATATATATATATATATACAGTATATAAGTGTGTGTGTTGCAACGGGGTGAAGGACCGTCGCAAGTGGGAAATAAGTAATTTCCTGTTTTTTAGAAATAAAGCTGTTTTTAAAATAATCAAGTAGGGAATTATACAATTATTAAAGAGGGAAAAATTAAATAAAACAGTAAATAGAATAGTTAAGCCACATTAAAGAATGTTATAAAATGAAGTTGTAATAACTAACTAAATTTGAACATCGAGAGTGAAGCGAAAAAATTCTAAGTGCCTAAAAAAGCTATTTTTCGAACCAAACCACGTAGAACTTTCATCGACATTTCAAAAGAACCACAATAACCTAGAATGAACATTAAAGAAAACAGAATTCAAAAAACTTAAGAAACAAAAAAGTTACAGCCGTTTAAATAAAATAGACATTTTTCAGTGTTCTAAAATTAATTATCAAACTATGCAAGCTAAAACAGTTTCGTTGCCCGACTTGCCTGTACAAGGAATAAATCGAGCGATAGCAAACTTGCAGGCGGGGTGCGGTAGGTTAAATTCACCGCTATATATACTTGGTCTCTAAGCCTTTAGGGACAGTCTGTAAAAATTTTCTAACACGAGGTGCCGCGGGACGCTATGCTGGACCGCGAGTAGAGACCGTCAGCAGGCCAGATGGACAATAACCTCAGCGCTTTCGACATCCAGGACCACCAAGGATGAAGGCTCCAGACTCAGCCTCCAGGACGCTCGAATAGAGGGAAACCACCACCGACGAACCAGGGATGGCGACTTCCGGTGTCCAAGGACCAGGGAATCCAGACGAGGGACCCCAAGGACCGGCAAGAACATCTTTGGCAAGTCATTTTCTTTATTCGAAATCAGTCACGTCAAATTTAGTTAGTTAATTTTATTAAATTCAAACAAATTTGCAAGCTTAAAACAATGACTTCACTCTTTATAAAATTTTAATAAATTGTATGCTAAGTAAATGAATTTATGTGCTCAGAATATTTAAAATAATGAATATTAAAATTACAAAAGGTTTTTGGCCATAAGCCGTTTATTTAAAGAAAGTGAGAAATTTTCGAATATTATAAATTTAAAAATTAAAGGTCATAAGTTATGAATTTACCAATTCCATATAGGAGATAAAATATTATTATGTGTAATTTTGAAAATGATTTTATGTTAATGTAAATGTAATAAATCTATATGCAAAGTATAATTTTTTAAAGCATAAGAAACAAGAAGTAACTCAGTGAATTGTTTTGCTAATATAATTGTGTAATACTTTGAAGGATAAATTTTCTTTTTTATTTCAATAAATAGAGTTAAATATGTCATAAAAATCAAGATTATTTGCATTCCATCCTGTGTCAAATAACCAATAAAAACTGTTTAGCTTTTTCCAACTAATATAAAAATGATTATCAAATCAGTAAACAAATTTAATTAAATTTCATTAAATGGCAATAGATAAAGCCTAATGTTTTAAAGAGTTTCTCTCTACTAATTTCATGAGCTAGTCTAAAAATTAGTTGGTTTTTTGTAATAAAAGTCCAGAGATTTATCTACTGGCAGATTGTGTTTAAGAGGACACAGGAGCCTTTTAAAATAGGTATTTTTAAACACAATCATATTTTGCACGTTCCCTTGCTGTTTCTGCAGATCATCATCAGGTGGTAAGACTCTGTGTTTTTTATGTGTATTATTCTAAATGTGTTTCTTTCCAGCTGACTATGAATTTGACATGTGTGACTATTCTTAGACCATACACAATTGATACACTAATTTAGGAGTGTTTATATGTATTTTAAATAGTAGTCAGCGGGAATAGGCTTGTTGTGGGTTTGGCCCTACGAGCAGGAAACATACACTTAACTCTGGGAGTTTAGCACGGTTTTACCAGCAGGGTGATAGGCAGATTTTTGGTTGTTTATAAATATGTTTTCTTGTAAACAATTAAATTCTAGTATTCTGCAAGAAAGGATTTAAACAACGCAAGCAGACGACCGCGTAGAGCTGCGGTGGATAGGGACGTAGAGGTAGTGGTGAGGTGGGGGGACGTTGCAGAATTGGCGCCCATACGGTAGGGCCTTTGAACAGGTTCCCTATATCAAAATTGAATAATTAAATAATGGAAATGAATCGAGATAGTTTAAATAAATGAAGTCAAAATGTTTTAAATAATGTAATTAAATTTTTAAATAATAATATAAATTGAACAAATCTAAGAGCGTACAAATAAAAATAAAATAAATAAATAAGTAAATTTGTATAGGATGTAGTCGAAAGAGCGGGTAGGAACCATCTGGCCTAAACCAAATCGAAAAGAAAGGAATAAGTACATAAATAAATAATTGAATATTAAATAGTAAATCAAAATGTCAAAACCCGAGATAGATAAATTGATGGCCTATTTCAAGGCAAAGGAGGAAAAAGACAAAGAAGAGCGAGAGAAAGAGAAGGCGGAAGCGAAACGATTGAGAGAGGAAGAGAAACAATTGAGAGAGAAAGAGAAGGCGGAAGAGAAACGATTGAGAGAGGAGGAGAAACAATTGAGAGAGAAAGAGAAGGAGGTAGAAAAACGATTGAGAGAGGAGGAGAAACAATTGAGAGAGAAAGAGAAGGAGGTAGAAAAACGATGGAGAGAGGAAGAGAAACAATTGAGAGAGAAAGAGAAGGCGGAAGAGAAACGATTGAGAGAGGAAGAGAGGGAGGAAGCAAAACAGAGAGAGAAGGAGAGAGAAGACAAAGAAAAACAAAAGGAGAAGGAGAGAGAGGACAGAGAAAAACAATGGAGGGAGGAAGAGAAAATGGAAAGACGACATTTATGGGAGGCTTTCCAGGGAAAGTTCGATGACTACCAAAAAGAAAATGAGGCTAAGACAAGTCATATATATGAAAAGTTAAGCGAACATGAAACGGAAATAGAGAAATTAAAAACTAAAACGGAAACAAAAACGGCTAAATTAAACGAGAAAGTACAGGATATCCAAGAGGACATTAAAACGGTAAAGCAACAAGTCGCAAAGGTAAAGCAAACAGCTGGAGCGGGAATAGTAACACAAGTTTGCTTACCAAGGGTAATAGACAGGAACGGGGAGGCTACGTACCGTAGGATTGAGTTCTGGGGGAATGACAAGGAAGATCCAATGACATTCCTAGGGGAAATAGAAGATCTATTTTCTGAAATAGACAATACTATGGACGAGACTGCAAAATTAAGAATTGTAGAACGATATTTGAAAGGGGCAGCGGATGCATGGTGGAAAGCCATAAAAAACAATACAGAAACTTATTCTGAATTCAGGCAAGAATTCACGGAGCATTTCTGGAGTTATCGCCAGCAGGATAGGGTACGCAGACAGATAAATCAAGGGCGCTACCATAATAATGGACCATACTCTATGGCAGAGTATTTTATTATGATGGTAAACAGGGCGAAAAACTTAGACCCGATAATCCCAGAGAACCATCTAATTTTCATGTTAATGAAACACTTCGGGAGTAATGTTCAGCTAGCTAGTGTGGGGAACCCCACAAGTAACATCAAACAAGCGATAGTTTTCCTACAACAGCTAGACAGCGTTACTGATAACGGAAATGGTAATGGGAACGCTCAAAGAAGTCAACAGAGGCAGGTTGCTCCAAACCAACAACCTAACCCTAACCCAAGGTCCCATGGTGATACCGCAAAATACCAAGATACCAAGTATCCTAGAAACCCTCATCCTAAATCGCCTATCCCCGGACCAAGCGACCACAAGCCAAAAAACTAAATATAAGGATCTCTGGCAACAATCAGGGAGATAAGTTAACCAGGTTAGAGATCCGAAGCACAAAGAAGTCAAAAATAATTCAGAGCGAGAGACCGAAGGAAAAGCCGGTTTACCATCATAATAAGATCAGGCTAGGCGGTTTTTCCATGTCTATTAGGGACGATTTGTTAGAGGAAAGAATTGACTCGGTTGTAAAACTGGAGAATATAGACCAGTGTCCAGTGATAGAGTGCGAAATTAAAGATCATAAGTTTATTGCACAAGTTGATACAGGTGCCCAAATGTCTGTGATTAAAACAGAAAAATACATAGCCCTAAAACAAAGCGGGAATTTATTCTATGAGCTACCTATAGCTAATGTAGCGATAGTCACGGCATTAGGGTCAACCTGTAAACGAGTCAAATTACAAACGATGCTACCTCTAACATTAAACGGACACACAAAGGAATTTGTTTTCTTGATTGTGGACAATCTACGGGTTGACCTCATCTTGGGAGCAAATACTTTGTGTGCGTTAAAAGCCCGGATAAACATGGAGAGATCGTTCATGACGTATGAAATTGATGGATATCTGCTGCACCAGGAGTTTCTTGTATCGAATAATAATAAAAATAATATAAAACAAGAGATAGGATGTAATAAAATTAATAAAATAACAAACAAAAATACTAACCAAAATGTAATATGTTCCGACGTTACAAGCGGGGAACAGGAAATAAATATAATAGATTCGTCTTATATAGACGGGCAAATTAACGACGGCAAATTAACACCTGTAGAGCCGACATTGGAGTGCCCGATAGTGAATAGCGTGCAGAAGGGGCTGTTCACGAGCAAGGATCAGGAGGATGGGTCCTTGTGCGAGTTAGGCGATGACAAACTAAAAAATAAACAAACACGAAACAAAAATATGACTAAAAATGTAAAATGTTCCACCGATACAAGCGGGGAACAGAAAATAAAATTAAAACAATTATCAACGAATAAGGTTAAGAACGAGATTACCAAAAATTTAAATAACAAATTGTGCGAAAATTCGAGGAAGAGTGAATTATTAATCTGTGAAAGAACGGAATCATGTAAGCTAACGGGCTTAAACAAAGCAAAAAATGGGTTAACCAAGCCTACAACAAACAAATTAAATAATGACGAGGGAGGATTCAACGAATTAAATAAAAAAGGCTACAAGCCGAAACAAATAAAATTCCAACAAGTTAGGGAAAGACCTAATTGTCGGGAAACAAATCCGTTAGACTTAACAAGAATTCCAAAGCACTTTAATTCTAATCAATCTTGCTTGAAAACGAAGTCCAAATTGTTTGCTAAAAATAAATTTAGAAGTAAATCTCACCAGTATAAAAATTATCAAAATAAACCAAGTAAAAATAAATCAAAAATAAAAATAAAATACAGGAATTACGCACAATGGCGTAACACAAAACGCCGAAAGAAAATCAGAACGCGTAAAACATATCTAAAAATAAATACGATTAAGTTGGAAAATACAAATAATCATTGCATCTTAAACAAACAAGAAATGTTGAAGTTACAAGAATTGATAAACAATTATTCAGACGTGTTTAATGAAAAACCAGGTAGATCCAATAAATATAAACATGCGCTCAAAATTAAGGAAGGCACAACTTTTGTGAACAGGAACTATCCTATTCCAATGAACTTCCGCAAACAGGTTCAGGAGGAAATCGACAAAATGCTCCGATATGACATAATTGAGAGGTCAAGGACGCCGTATGTTAATCCTATGGTTGTTGTCATAAAATCAGACAATACGGTTCGACTTTGTTTAGACGCTAGGAAGTTAAACGAGATAACTGTACCCGATTATGAAAGTGCACCTAGTATAGACGACATCCTAAGAAAAGGAAGGAATAAACGGTATATTACAAAAATTGATATGACATCAAGTTTTTGGCAAGTGCCATTGACACACGATTCCAAGAAATATACCGGCTTTTTATTCGACAATAAGGTGTACAATTTTAAGGTCGTTCCATTCGGGTTACAGAATTCTCTAGCGGCCCTAGTAAGAACAGTCGATTTAACACTTGGCGTGGAGTTAAGCGACAACATATTAGCCTATGTTGACGACTTGTTATGTCTATCGGAGACATTTGAAGAACACCTCGAGCACTTGCGTATAATATTTTCCAAATTCAGGGAGGGAAATTTAACAATAAATCCCAATAAGACATTGTTCTGCCAACAGGAAGTGAAGTTTTTAGGGTACATTTTTGACCAGAAAGGGGTAAAAACTGACCCAGATAAGCTCCAAGCGATTCGCGATTTTCCTAGTCCTAAGAATAAAAAACAGTTACAATCATTCTTAGGATTTGTGAATTATTATTCGCGATTCACAAGTCAATACGCCCGAGAAACTTCACCCCTGTTGAAGCTATTAAGAAAGGGACAACCCTGGGTTTGGGATATAGAAATGCAAGATGCATTTAGGAATGTAAAAAACCTGTTTGTGGAAGCAGTTACTTTGACACATCCGGTGGAAGGTCGGGGAACGTTTTTACAAACTGATGCGAGCGATAACGCTATAGCAAGTCAGCTGTACCAGGAAGACCAACAGGGCAGGTTACAAGTAATTGGATTCGTATCGAGAACACTGAAACACGCGGAATTAGGGTATACAGTGTGCGAAAAGGAGCTTTTGGCAATAGTGCATGGCCTAAAGAAGTTTCGGCCATTGATAGTAGGGGCCCCATTAACTATCATTACAGACAACAAAGCACTAAAGTTTCTCTATTCATGCAACTATACCAATGCACGCATAACTAGGTGGATTCTCGCGATACAGGAATATCAGCCAAAAATAAGACACTGTCCAGGTAAAGAAAACGTTCCTTGCGACACCATAAGTCGGATGTATCAAAGTAATACAGGAAATAATAGCGGGCAAAAGGGATTAAATATAGTTAAAATAGGACAAATTAAGGTAGAATGCCCTACAATAATACAAAAGATGTTTAAAGAAATGAGACAAGTCCAGGAGCAAGAACCTGAACTTTCTCATATAATAAATCACATAAATCAGTTTAATTATTATAAAATATGTAACAATATATTATGTAAAATTGTAAACAATAGAACGAAGGTTGTGATGCCAAAGCAAAATATCGTTCCATTTATAGAGCATGTACACAAACAATATGCACATTTAGGTAGAAATAAAATTGTCAAAATGATAAACAAACATGTTTACATTAAAAATATACATCAACAAGTCATAGATGTCATTCGGAAATGTCGGATCTGCCAGTTTGCAAAAGTAACAAATCGATATTTGCAAGCAAGGACTAAACCCATTTTAACACAACAGCCGGGAGAGATTGTTGCTGTCGATTTTTTAGGACCTTTGCCCCGGAGCACAGGAGGTGCAAGACACATTTTAGTGGTTGTAGACGTATTCTCGAAATTAGTAAAATTATATGCAGTTAAGCGCCCAAATACGACGAGTACAATCGCCAAGCTGTCGCATTATTTTCAGACAATAGGGAAGCCTAGGCGAATACTCTCAGATTTCGGATCGGCCTTTACGTCTCGACAATGGAATTTATGGATGCACGACAACAGTGTTGAGCATACATTAATTCCGGTCAGGCATCCACAGGTAAACCATGCCGAGAGGATAAACCGAGATCTGGGCAGGATTCTTAGGACCTATTGCCATGAAGCGCAGTCATCATGGATGAGATATCTGCCATATATGGAACAGGTAATTAACATAACTCCCCATGAAGTAACTGGATATTCACCTATCCAGGTACACCATGGGGAAGTACCGATATATATATGGGAGAGATTTCTGCCAGATGATTGTAGAAATGCGGAACAAGCGACACAAAGACAAACATTACAAAATGTATTCGATCGTATAAGGACAGTGGGAGAAAGACGGGCTGCTATGAAAAATATAAACTGCCGAGAAACGTCGTTTCAACCGGGCGATTTAGTCCTAATCACTAGGCACAATAGATCAGATGTGTCTAAGAATGAGACAGAAAAGCTGTTGTTAAGGTACCAAGGTCCTTATAAAATTAAAAGGAAAATGGGTCGAAAAACCTACCAAATTGCAAACATGGTTACAGATAAAATCCGAGGCATCTATGACATAAAAGATATTAAAAAGTTTTATGAATGATTAAAAAATATTTTAAAACTAAATACTATTAAGAAAGGCCGTACAAATAAATAACCGCTGTACTTTTAAATAAACCAGAATTGTCTAGGTTGAAATAATTTATAATAAAGTATTCAGATGTTTGAATGAAAGACCCACCGAGTCGAACAAATGTAAACAAAGGCTCAAGGTTAAGGGCAATCACTTGTGTTTGTAAACACAGCCGCAAGGAAATATCCGGTGGACGGGCGGGGAACGAGTTTATAAAAACATTCCTTGTAACAAAATAAGCCGGACGTACCAAAATGTATTTAAAACAGGACAAAGTCAATAGAATGTCATACGGAAATTCCAAAAATGTTTAATGGAAATGTTTACGGGATATAAAGCAAACTCAGGGACAATAACCTGATTTGTTACAATTAATCAAATCAACTGTGTCAACAATTATAAAATATCTTGTAATGTATTCTGTAAAATTGTATATGATGTTAAAAACATTAAGAAGTTTTATGACAAGTAAAGGGATTCTACAATGTGATCTTTACACTGATTATAATAAAAATACGGAAATGCCAAATTAGAATATTGCTGCAATAATAGAACCAGTACGCGAGCGATAAACTAAGTTAGGCAGGAATCAAATTGTCAGAATGATTAATAAAATGATTTAATGTAAAAACAAGAATAAGCAGAAATTGAATAAGGCTAAATCTAGACTTTAAGATTAGCTACTTATTTGTAAAGGGACGAATGTTAAAATTTAAAACAAACTATTTAATAACTAAACCAACATTACAAAAGTATTATTCAGGAAGTTTTTGTGTACTGAGCAAACAGTGGCGAGCTACATCCACTGCTTAAATCAAACAAGCTGGTTAAATCAAGCAACAATCAGGAAGATAGCAGGCGAATCTTAATGACTTGTACAACAAATACGCGGACAGACTTTTGCAAAATCAAACAAGAAATTTGTGTGCATGAAATAGTGGGTCGTTAGATCAGACTTTCACTGTACAATATAAAACAAGAAAACTTGTGTACTAACGATCAAGGTCGCAACAATAAGAAACTTTGCATTAAAATCAGAAGCAATCAAGAGTTATCAAGTGGACTTCGATAATCTGGACACAAGCCAGTTTTATAAACTGTACAATCCAAAGATAGAGAATTTAAAAAGCAAGGTTCGTTCCGTTTTAATATGATAAGTAGAATTGTTGTCGTATTTTATTAGAATGTTTACAAGCCAGCTCATTGACCTTGCCAGGTAGTTTGGAATGTAGAATCCACGCAATAGTTGGCCGCTACGAAAGGTTTATCGGAAAATAAACAAATTAAACTTGATAAACTGTACTTTCACAGCTGACACAATAATACGTAATACTTAAGATATGAATGGAATATGTTTAAAAAATAGTACTGTAAGATTAGTTAGGTTTTTAATTGCAAGTCATTGTTTTTAAAGCCATAACTAGTATAAAATGAAATTGACGTGGTAGATATATAAAGGAAATGACAGCCATCAGTGTGGTGAATAATGAGTACTTTGACAAAATAAAAGTTAGTGTAAACAAAAGTGACTAATAAATTACTAATTGACTTGTGTTTGAAGTGTTTCAGGGTGAAAACTTCTCAAGAGACAAGAGAATAATAATAAGAAAATTTTGTAATAGAATAAGATAGTTTAAGTAATAATAAGATAAGGAATTGGTAAAAAACATTTTAACAAAGTAAAACATTTTTAACCTCTCAAACGGGGAAATTGCAACGGGGTGAAGGACCGTCGCAAGTGGGAAATAAGTAATTTCCTGTTTTTTAGAAATAAAGCTGTTTTTAAAATAATCAAGTAGGGAATTATACAATTATTAAAGAGGGAAAAATTAAATAAAACAGTAAATAGAATAGTTAAGCCACATTAAAGAATGTTATAAAATGAAGTTGTAATAACTAACTAAATTTGAACATCGAGAGTGAAGCGAAAAAATTCTAAGTGCCTAAAAAAGCTATTTTTCGAACCAAACCACGTAGAACTTTCATCGACATTTCAAAAGAACCACAATAACCTAGAATGAACATTAAAGAAAACAGAATTCAAAAAACTTAAGAAACAAAAAAGTTACAGCCGTTTAAATAAAATAGACATTTTTCAGTGTTCTAAAATTAATTATCAAACTATGCAAGCTAAAACAGTTTCGTTGCCCGACTTGCCTGTACAAGGAATAAATCGAGCGATAGCAAACTTGCAGGCGGGGTGCGGTAGGTTAAATTCACCGCTATATATACTTGGTCTCTAAGCCTTTAGGGACAGTCTGTAAAAATTTTCTAACACGAGGTGCCGCGGGACGCTATGCTGGACCGCGAGTAGAGACCGTCAGCAGGCCAGATGGACAATAACCTCAGCGCTTTCGACATCCAGGACCACCAAGGATGAAGGCTCCAGACTCAGCCTCCAGGACGCTCGAATAGAGGGAAACCACCACCGACGAACCAGGGATGGCGACTTCCGGTGTCCAAGGACCAGGGAATCCAGACGAGGGACCCCAAGGACCGGCAAGAACATCTTTGGCAAGTCATTTTCTTTATTCGAAATCAGTCACGTCAAATTTAGTTAGTTAATTTTATTAAATTCAAACAAATTTGCAAGCTTAAAACAATGACTTCACTCTTTATAAAATTTTAATAAATTGTATGCTAAGTAAATGAATTTATGTGCTCAGAATATTTAAAATAATGAATATTAAAATTACAAAAGGTTTTTGGCCATAAGCCGTTTATTTAAAGAAAATGAGAAATTTTCGAATATTATAAATTTAAAAATTAAAGGTCATAAGTTATGAATTTACCAATTCCATATAGGAGATAAAATATTATTATGTGTAATTTTGAAAATGATTTTATGTTAATGTAAATGTAATAAATCTATATGCAAAGTATAATTTTTTAAAGCATAAGAAACAAGAAGTAACTCAGTGAATTGTTTTGCTAATATAATTGTGTAATACTTTGAAGGATAAATTTTCTTTTTTATTTCAATAAATAGAGTTAAATATGTCATAAAAATCAAGATTATTTGCATTCCATCCTGTGTCAAATAACCAATAAAAACTGTTTAGCTTTTTCCAACTAATATAAAAATGATTATCAAATCAGTAAACAAATTTAATTAAATTTCATTAAATGGCAATAGATAAAGCCTAATGTTTTAAAGAGTTTCTCTCTACTAATTTCATGAGCTAGTCTAAAAATTAGTTGGTTTTTTGTAATAAAAGTCCAGAGATTTATCTACTGGCAGATTGTGTTTAAGAGGACACAGGAGCCTTTTAAAATAGGTATTTTTAAACACAATCATATTTTGCACGTTCCCTTGCTGTTTCTGCAGATCATCATCAGGTGGTAAGACTCTGTGTTTTTTATGTGTATTATTCTAAATGTGTTTCTTTCCAGCTGACTATGAATTTGACATGTGTGACTATTCTTAGACCATACACAATTGATACACTAATTTAGGAGTGTTTATATGTATTTTAAATAGTAGTCAGCGGGAATAGGCTTGTTGTGGGTTTGGCCCTACGAGCAGGAAACATACACTTAACTCTGGGAGTTTAGCACGGTTTTACCAGCAGGGTGATAGGCAGATTTTTGGTTGTTTATAAATATGTTTTCTTGTAAACAATTAAATTCTAGTATTCTGCAAGAAAGGATTTAAACAACGCAAGCAGACGACCGCGTAGAGCTGCGGTGGATAGGGACGTAGAGGTAGTGGTGAGGTGGGGGGACGTTGCAGTGTGTGTGTGTGTGTGTGTTTGTGTGTGTCTGTGTGTGTTCTTTATTGCAGTTGTTCTGTGAGCTGTTTAGGTTATAGACAGCCCTCTGACATTCCTCTTCAAGGATTCTTCATCTGGTGAGGTGTTCTCCTTTCTCTTCGCGCCCTTTTTATAATACACCTATCTATCCACATATGTATTGCGGGAAAGAAGTAGTAGAATACACTTTAACGACCCTGAATTTATCTTCTTCAGACAAGCTTTCCTGCCCATGCGAGCGATGATTTAACGCTTATTTCAAAGAATCTCTTCGAGTCTTTTTATATACACTTATCTTCCACGTTCCTTAGACGATGGGTTCCTCGGTCTGTTTAACCCCGGTAAATATTAGGCCTACTTCAGATGAGCAACTTTACCGGCGATTGCTTTATTTCCTTCTACCCTACTTCAGCAATGGTAATTATTTCCTTACTTCATAATCTCCTGCCTTGAATCTAAGCAGGAAATAAAATCTCTTAAAATTGAAGAATTTAACAAACGTAACTGTTATTTTTAAAATATTTGAATTTTTAAAACGATTACTTGTATTCCTTGTATAAAAAATGTACCGAAACGAATTTGTTTCTACTCTGAGGCTGAATCTCCACTGGACAATAATCTTTTATGAAAATATTTGAATCTTTAATTGCAGTATTAGGCCTACTTATATAATACTGTATATAATAAATAATAAATGTTTATAAATATATATATATAGAAACGAATGTCCTCCCTCTTTGAGGCTGTATCTTCCCTGAACAGTAATTGATTTCATTCTTGAAATAAATGTCCTTTTAAAATGTTCGTGCTATCCTATATTCAGAGACACGCTACTCATACAAACACCACTGACTATTATTTATTTTCAAATAAATAAAGCCTCTAAACCACAAATAACTTTTATTTAAACCTTATGTACATTTCAATTACACAGCTATCATCTTCAGAGGTATTTAAAAATACATACAGAGTTGTATTTTTAAACAACTCTGAAGATGATTGCTGTGCAATTGAAATGTACATAAGGTTTAAATAAAAGTTATTTGTGGTTTAGAGGCATTATTTATTTAAAAATAAACATTACGCCACAGTTGCTTCATACAGTTACTGACTATTATTGTTTAGAAAAAAGCGAACCATTAACTTTGGAAGAGCTGTATCTAGACGAACATACGTGACGTTTAACACAATTATACATTCTAATATGGACATTGTTCACTACAAATGGACAAGCGTGCTTTATGCCTAAACGAGTGACAGGGTAGGAATTAACATCAGAAATAGGCAAAAGATGTAAGTCAACATGTCGACCTGTTACCGACAGACCAGCACACTACATAGAAAACATGACGACAATGTAGGACAACTGGAAAATAAAGAAACATAAATACCGACAGAGAGCAAACAAGTGAGAAGAGATAAGTAAACACGAAACATACAGCGGAACAAGTACATGTGGGAGGTAAACGTCTTGTAAAACATACGAGAAAAATACACCAGTCGAAGCCAGATACCTGCGCATGCACCACTAATATTATAACGTGTATTCTTTGATTATTACAGAGAAGAGATAAAATCATCAATCCGGTCTTTAAGTATTAACTTTCACTGCGTTTACAGATTTTGTAATTTTATCAATGTTTTCTTCTGTATTTTATTCCTGCTGTTTAATTAAAACCGAACTCTCTTTCTTGTATACGTTTTACTGATTCATCATATTATCTGATTACGTTAACGGCCCCTATTGTTTCAGTCTATCCTAATGATTTACTTATTATAAAGGCATGTGTTTTCAGAAAATTGTTTTTGACACATTTCTTAATCCACTCTTTCTAAACAAGAGTTATTTCCCATTGCATCTTTGTTTTTGTCAAAATCCGTATTGGCAAAATACTTTTAGCCAAATGTGAAGAGCTGTAGCAACATACAATACTTTATGTTACACATATAAAATTCTCTCTCTGTCTGTTGGTACTTTTTCTCCCTCCCTCCTTCTTTCTCTCTTCCCACCTCCCTCTCTCTCTTCCTCTCTCTTTCTACATCTATCGGGTTATCTCTTTCTACCTGTATTTATTTTTATGTTTATATCTCTATGATTAACTCTATCTCTCTACTCTGTCTTTCTTTCTTCCATCTATATCTACATTTTTCTTTCCATACTTATGTATATCCTTACATGTATATCTAAATCTCTATTTCTATCTTTCAATGTTAAACTCTATATTTCTCATCATCTCTATCTATATAGTTATTTCCATCTCTCTCTCTCTTTCTAGATCTCTTTAGATTTCCTTAATCTCTGTCTATATATTTACATCCTAAAAAACCTGCATCTCTACCTCTATTTTTACATTTTCTCGAATGTCTCTCTACCTATATTTTACTTCTACCTCTAAGTCTATTCCAATTTCTCTCTCTTTCTCACTTTCCCAAACCTCTAAATCTTTGTACAGTTACCTTTATCTCTACACTTTTCTCTTATATTTCTCTATCTATATTTATATCCCTTCCTCGTGTATTCACTTTTCCCTCCATCACACACACACACACACACACACACACACACACACACACACACACACACACACACACACACACACACACACACACACACACACACACACACACACACACACACACACACACACACACACACACACACACACACACACACACACACACACACACATACACACACACACACACACACACACACACACACACACACACACACACACACACACGCCCTCATTCTCCCAAATATATAAACAAATATACAAACAAATAGTGGATATGTCGTCGTAAGGTTCCCTTCATATTAAAACATTTAGGAATAGGAAGTCGCTATAAGACAGCAACTCCTCTCCATAAAGCAATGGACTGTAGGGAAACCATCGGACAATGTTAATACCCAATAAAGTGGACATTTTGAGAAATCCTTTCTAATTAGGCAGTGGTACATATTGGGTTGTCAGGAAGACTTGCTTGTATTACATATTTTATATTTATATTTCTATAGATTTTTAAATTTCCGGCAATTAGCACACTGTTATTCCTGTGCAAGCCCAAAGAATTATTTCAATTGTTTTTAAATGAAAACAATGCATTGATTGGTGTTTTATTCTATTTAAATTTGAATCGTGGTAATCGGAATCAATACTATTTTTTAATATTGTTTTTTATTTCTTTCATAATAATTCTCTTATTGTATTGAACCTACGAAATAAAACCATATATCACCAAGTCACAGCTAACGATAAATCAAGATATCAAATGATCACCTTTTCTTGACCCTTCTGCAACAAAAACGCTCGGTCACCCTCCACCCTCTACCGTCGGGGGGTTGATCCTCTAGTGCCAAAGTTGGGGGTTAAAAGAAATTAAACCGCTTGTCCTGCAACGTCTATACTGAAAACAACACACTCAAGGCGGGGCTACGTGGCATCGATTTAAGATTCGGATAAACTGGAGTTAAACGGACGTCCATTTTGTTTGACTTTTCGTCAGATAATTTTTGCGTCAATAATAAATAATTTTATTTAATTTTCCTTATTCGACTAAAATTGGTCCTGTTTAAATAGATCCAATATTCAGTTGTTTAAATAGACTCAGAATTCAGTAATTTTGTTATTTTTAAAAAAACTTATTATTTTTCTCAGCTCACTTTTGCTAACAATTGCTGATACACGGTTAACAAATGCTTACGCAGCGCCTTTTTTTGTATGTTTAAGTCCAGTGCTACGAGTTTGGCCACGTTTAATAGTATATTTGTTATAAAAATAAAGGGATGTATACCAGTTGCACCCCCTTGTAAGAGAAAAGACAAGAAACTGCAATTATATAGCATTAAGTAGAGGACGTATTTATCCATTGACCGCGGATAGGGTCGGTTATTGCATCTCGTGAGTAGGACAACTTAGTAGACCTACTTTCTTTCGGAGTCATAAAGAAGCGTACATGTAATTATATAGGAGTAAGTGAAGGAGCTAACTTACCTTAGTATTTAATTATTCCCTCCTGCTGCAAATATCGAAAAATCACTGCATGACGTGAGCATGGTCGCTTTTCTGAAATAGTCCGGCCTTCAAATTGAGTGAAGAGAGTTGGCTAGCCACTAGCTAGTGTACGATGTTGAAGACGATGCGTTACCATCACTGATCTGAGAGGATCTAAAATATCTCGCAGGGTTTCGCCGTGTCAGAGAAAACAAAACGTGCTCTCGATTAATACCTACGCTTTATTTCTACGCAAGCATTGTAGTCACCGGGGAGTCTCTGGCATGCACTCGCCAGCACGAGAAGATCGTCTACCGAGGAAGTTAAGTCTAATCTCTGCATTCTGCGTTAATTGATTGGCGCGTGCTTACACTCGTAACTACGCTCTTGCTTGTGACGAGCACATTACATGCACTATGAATTAAAATGTCTGTGATAGTCGTTGCGAACTCGTACACAAGGGGAATAACGTTAAAGGATTAAATGACGTCCGCCATGTTGCATTTTTACCTTGAATATGCATGGTTTAATGTACGTGAAGGTAATTATTAACCTTTTAAAATAATACTTTTTTACTATATGTTTATAAATATATGCACGCTAAATAAAAAATCCCAAAACAGGGAATTTGTAGCTTCATGTTCTCAGAGCGGATGACGTATCGCTCAGAGAATCGATATTAAGTTGGATAAAGTAGTAATACTTCAATTAATCGTCACAGCCTTGAAGGTTAAGCGAATTGACAGATGATAGAAATTAGTTACATCACTATTTCGGTTTTATGGAAAACCCGGACGATCAAAAAGCTGTTCAATATAGCATTTTAAAGACAATTGATTAGCTTTGTAGTTGAACATAAGTAATATATAGTGTTATAATAATTAACAGTAACAGTTAAATGTGAACAACAGTTAATTATACAGTGTATCTCCGGGTCCGGTTATATACAGACGTAAAGAGCTTAACGATGGGTCTGGTTCTGTCTCTAAATTTAAAAAATCCATACTTAAATCATATTTTTTCCCAGTACCGTTAATTTTATAAAAATAAACTGTCTAAAAGTAGTTTTTTAAAACTTTTACAATAAATTCAAAAAGATGTTCTAGAATAATTGAAATTAAAACAAATAATTCTAATGGTATGGTTAGCCAATGTGATTGCAATTGTCTGATTTGTTTACATTTTGAAGTGATACGTTCTACACGGGAGGGGAACAAGACATGAGATTAAATCATTGCTCTCGCGTCACGCTATTTCTGAAACGCATACCTTACAGCATATATTCCACCAGGTGACTAAAGTAAATTAAATTAATCACTTTTACATTAGTTTATGACTAACCGAACTTTGAATTTTGTAGAAACTTACTGAGATAGAACGTTTTCGTTCGCTATGTGGCGGTCTTTATCAGTGTCTTTTGCTTGGAGATGTTATGTTAAACGGTGACGGTTTTAAAGGCAAGTTTTCGCTAGTATCAAAGAGTATGTGTGATTTGTATTGGGTTTCTTCGTTTATAAAGTATTGGGTTTGTACCCAATACAAATCACACATACTCTTTGATACTATCGAAAACATGCCTTTAAAACCGTCACCGCATAACCTAAAAACTCCAAGCAGAAGACACTGAGGAAGATCGGCACATAGCGATCGAAAACGTTCCGTCTCAGTGAGTTTTTACAAATTTACAAAATTTAAAGTTCGGATAGTCATAAAGTAATGTTAAAGTGATTAATGAAGTTTTACCGAACAGAACTGTATTCTGCCAACATCTAACTAATGTTTTTTTTACCCACATTATTTAAATGTTGATAAATCTCAATAAAAATAATTCAGTATCACGATAGTAATACGTTATGTATACCTAATCCAATTTTGTAGAGAAATAAAATTTCTAGGCACATCTTGTACATTTAAAAACTCATTCAAAATGAATTTGTTACAAATATTTGTATTCCTTCGACATCTAATAAATGTTTTTTTGTTAACCACATTATTTTATTATTAATTACAATAAATAGCAATATTTATTAACATACATTCCTCAAATAAAGATGTAAACATTTAATAAAAAACGAATACACTCATATTTTAGGAATATGTTTTCGATGACATATTTTACGAAACTATTAGCTCTTATTTGTTATTCCTTCTGTCGTAACCCCACCCCCACAGTGCCGAATCCAAATTTTGTTTGCTTTGACAATTTCTGGACGGGATTCGATAAAACTGAACTATCAACAGCTTTAGGTTAACCTGAAGCCTTTCGAGGGCTACTTTGGCTTACGGTGGTTGCAACACGCCAGATACGTATCACTAAAATAACCTCTTTAAGGCAGATGAACATCTGTTCACGCTATTTGTCCTACATCCGTACACCATGATTATGATAAGTATCTATGATTAAGCTGCTTTTGAAAGTTTTTTAACCAATTTATTTATTTAGGTACCTTTTTTTATCAATTCTTAATAGAATTTTTTATAAATACTTAATGAAACTTTAGTTATGGTTTAGAATTTTTGTCTCTATACTCACTCATGATGATGTTTTTGCTGTTAAAACGCGCAAGAAAAAAAATATTTAATGATTTGGAGTTGGTGTCCTATATTAATTACCATTTACTTTTACTATTATAACCTGGATATAAGTAAAACTCTATTTTTCAAATATCTGCTCATTGAAAAGCACTAGGTGATTTTGTGGCTCCCTCAGGGTCTGCTACAACCCTTATGTGCAAATACAGTATGTAACCTGTATTGTAGCGTTACATTTAGACGTTCAAAGCTATTGGCAAACGACAGATTCCTAGTTTAAAGTGTAACGAACGCTAGTTACTCTGTTTGGATCTATACCTCGTCATAGAGACAAATATGTAGGTTTGCCTTTATTTCGTTTCAGGCTCTAACCCTAGTATTATTTAGCTCTATTAAATTCCAAGATGCCGTGATACGTTTGATCCGGTCGTGCACAGATTTTAAACAAATCCGCTGATCAAGTCGTACTCTGCGATAACAAACCAGGAAACATTTCAGTGAAATTACAATATGATATTATTTCTACGCACGTAGCTTTGGCAAACAGCGGGATGTTGTTATAAGACATGATATAGGGAGCAGTTGGTATTTGAAATGAAGGAAACAAACGGTTGATTTAATCTAGGTGGCGTTTGCTGCTCGAATACATCCGACTGATTTTATATGCTAACGAGTTAATCTAATTACGTTCAGCATTCCTTTATGAAACGAGTTATAAAATTCACCTCGTTCCTAGCGCGCTTGCCTTACTTTTATTCAGATGTGATTAAATTCTCTGAAACAATATGAACGAAACGAGATCGTTTGGCGAGTTTGATTTTCTTACGTAGAAATGCAATGGGACTATATTTTTGTTTACTCAAACTGTCGCGCTACAAGGAGAAGGTTTGCAATCAACCTTAAATTGCAACAAACCTTAAAGTATGTGGTCTACGCTTTTTCCATTCCTACTATTAGTTCACACTCTCGCTATATATATCTTGTTCAAATTTTCAATCGTCAATAAAATACATTTTATTCGTCCACTGCAGTTCAAATATATTTTTTTAACTTGTCACTTGATATTAATACAGTTTTGTCAAATAATAATTGAATAAATAAAAGTAACGAAATAATTTTAGTTTTATATAGGAGAAAAACGTTTTACAAAAGGGGCAAGGTATGCAATATAGTTATTTCGTCCCAATTTGCTTAAAATAGGTGCTAACCAATGATTTCATAACAGCTGATTTTGTTGTATATTATGTGTTAGAACAGCTGTTTTAACGCAGAAGTTATGTTACTTTATTTATATGAATTGTAACTACTTAATAAAAAGTTACTAAAATAGAATTTTTCTTTGTTGACCTAATTAAGAATTGACGTTAAAAATGTTTTATTTATAAATTGAAGTATCTCTTTTTGCAGCTCCAAGTTGACAAATTTCCATCTTTTATCACTTCGCAAAGGACTTTTTTTTTATTATGAATTTTCTTTAGCTCATTGAGGAAGAGCTGATTTTAATATAAATTTGTCTTTCCTACCATGTAAAAGAGGTACACAAAACTCATAAATTAATCGTTTGTTTACTCAGACGCGTTTCATTGACAAAATCATTATCATCAGTGAGTGTTGCTACTACAAACTCTAACTTACAACTCAGTTAGTTGTAAGTTAGTCTGAAGTAACAAATTGATGATGAGTTTGTCATTGAAACGCGCCTGTGTAGATACATTATTAGTTTATGAGTTTTGTGTACATCTTATATTTGTTAATAATATAACCTCACAAGCTTAGCTCAAAGAATAGTTGGTAACCTACCATGTGTTTAACTTCAAATACGACTTTAGTAGACGCCACCAGCTTTCTCTTAAACATTTTTAAACTTTTGGACTTCACCAGCAAACTTAAGTACATTCTGAGTCACGTGGTTTTACTAACACAAGCGTATTATTTTGGGGCTCTGTGGATCTACATTAAAACAACTTCAGTGTTATCGTGTTCTATAGGTGTAAGGTTCTATAGGCGCGCACATATACCCGGGGCGTAAAACCAAGTGTACACCTCTATACACAATACAGGCTGTACTAGTATCCTCACCTACAAAGTAACAGATAGTTTGTTCTTCAGTTATTTTCGCCAGGAAAATAATTTTCTTGAGTTAGAGGTTATGTTAAAGTTCTTCATTCTTAGTGTCCAAGTGAATCGCTCTCCTATATAGGGCCTTTGGCTTTACCCCTCCATATGCGTCTCGTTCGGCAGTAGATCTAATTCCGGTATGCCCCAACATACACCTGAGCAATAATCCTACACTATACTCGTATCCCAGATCAGGTGTTTCTCCTCAGTCTTGTCTATTCATCATTACTTTATTTTTCGTAGACGAAAATATTTTAATTAATTAAAAGCCTCTGACTCACAATTAACAATGTATAGACACAAACGCGTTTCGATAATAATGTCGTTATCATCAGTCACTCTTAACTACTATAGTTTAAATAGTAGGTTTTACAGTACTACCTCACTGATGATGACATTGGCATCGAAACGCGTCCAAGTCAACACTTTATTAACTGTGACTCAAAATGCATTATTTATTAATTATTATTACCATTTCCTTACAAGCTAAGTTTATTTTTTATATGAATATATTTTAAATAAATCGATTTCTTTAAAAATAGAAGAACATGACCTATAAATAAGTATCTATTACACAGAGATGGGTTCTAATATGCAACTTAACGTATTTCATCATCTCATAGGAACGAGATAAATCCTTGCATCTATGGAGATTTTAACCTAAATCTCCTAAAAAGGTTTCTACTCATTAACCCCAATTTAAGAAGGACGAGTAAGGGTAGGTGAAATTCTACGCAAAGCAGAAGCACATCTACGCCGCACGATTATACAGTGCACATCCTGACATAACAATAACCAAGAGACTTCTGGTTTCCAGTCACCAGGCGTATATTACATTCTGAAACAGTCAAATAAAATTCCAAATGTATTTTCTCCAATTCTTCGAGCACTTGACAAGACAGAGGTGTAAATGACTAGATTTCTCTGTGAAATTCTTCTGGCTGACTGCTTTCACCATATCCTCTCTTGGTGTAAACACTAGTATCAGATGAAAACAAAAGCTAGATCTTTACAGTGCGTTGAGCTCTCCGTTTCTGGGTTGTTAATGTTAAAGTTGTAGCCCCTTTAAAACTTTAACGCGTGAGGGCGTTACAAGTTATGGAAGACATTCCTTTATCTTCTCCTTCCTTTACCCATCTTCTCATATCTCCAACACTCATTTTATGCACCACTATTTTCAAGATTTCTAATATTAACCGGCTGTGACGATTGTGTTTTATATCACATGTAGTTCATCGTCGTCCTTGGATTATTGGAAAAAAAATTGAAAACATAAAAATCAAATTCTATACTATATAAAAGATATTTAATTAGTTTCCATCCATTGCATTAAAAAAAAAATTATATTAATCATATTTTATTATCATATTTAATATTAATATTTTAATATGTATTATGCGTTGTTTGATTTGAATGAAGAATAAATTTCGATGATTTAAGTTCATGCCATAATGGAGTTATCAAATAAATTCTTCTTAAATTCTAATTTTTGAACGCTATCACGTATTCGCGGTTCGCCGTTTGAATAAAAATTGGCGATAAATTATTGAAATTATTAAAAGCTTGGTGCGTTTGTCATTTTATGCCTGCGTTCATTCAGTATTTTGTTGAACTTCAGTATATTTCCTGAGCATCGTTACCAGGCGCTTTTGAACGCAACTTAATTCACTTTATTTCTTTCCTGAGTATTTTATCTTTATTACGTTTTGCCACTACCTTTATTCACTCTTTTGAACGGATAAATCACAACTTAGAATCTCCATTTTTATAGTCCTTCTTCTTTCGTTGTTAATTTACTATCTGTAACCGCTTATTCAGTTATCCTTGTGAATTCTTTCCTTTTGATTTACCTCAATCAATCATTTTAAGTTTCTGTTGTTTAATCTTTCTCTGATTACCAGGTCTTGAGCATCGTCCACCTACATGCAGATGATCTGAAATATTCTGAATGAGATTCGTGATGTTATTTTCTCTTCTCTTGACTTACATAATTAGTGAAGAGAGAACTTTGTTTCTTTCCACAGTGTTAAATCTCTTTGTTATCCATTCACGTGGCTCAAGTATAAACAATTAACCACAAGGCCTACTCAAATAGTCGCTTTTAAATCGTTAATTCGGTTAACTGGTAGACAAATCAGTTCGTTTCGATCGTGAACAGGCCTACATCAGGTAGATCCGACACATTTGCTGGCATAATATCTTATCCTCTACCAGAGGTTTCATTCCCCTTTATTCTACATAAATTCCCAATCCTTTTCGATCCATCGTTTGCGGATTTAGTTATACTGCCGGGTCGCATAAAGTTACAGAGAAATATCTGTGAGGTAAAGAAATAAAGCCTAATTTTAATTTTCTTGTCCATGTGAGGCGTTTAAATTACTATTTCATTGTATGACGTAGAATTAAATGATCAAAACCCAATTAATGATATTTTTATAAAACACAAATTAAATATACTGAGTAAATATCAAATCAGAAAACGTGTATGAGAAACGTATGGTGTAGAATATATTTATAATGAACCTAGCAGAAATATAAGATCCCTATTGTAGTAACTTTATTATTAAAAATTAATTTCAAGACTATAATGTTGTTCGAAAATTAAAACTAAACTAAATAAATTGGAGTAAAAACAATTAAATGAATTTAAAATACAGATATTTCTTTTCCGTAATTTACATATTGTCAGTTATGATAGCGGGAAACGTTTTTCCTAAGAGATGTATAGTAACAAAGTTAGGCAAAACGATGGTAACTAATACTAAGTTATGGAAGGGTGATCGTAGTAGAGGTTACAGCCCCGAAATGAAGGGGAACTTTTCAGAGAAAAACAGATGGTGATTGTATACGTGGGGAGGTGAGGGGTGGCATCGCCAGAAGGGGTGAAGAGGACATTTCGGCGAGGGAAGAAATTGAAAACACTGAATATTGAGCGCCATCCACGAGTCAGGTCCTGAACTCTGTCACTTAGTAAATTTAAACAGGACGAGCGCTAAAGAAACCTCAACACGGCGAGACGTGACCGCGTTCCGAACAACAGTAGTAGCTTTTTGTCGCCGTCCAACAATAGGACAACCAGAAACATTGTCAGATGCAATTGTTTTATTCACCAACTGAAGGAATGCGATTGTGTTGGGGGTAAAAAGTAATGCGGTTGAATAGAAAGTGCGCTGATTCCCAATAACAGGTTGGCCGGGGTAAAAAGGCGGTCAATACAAACTGCCTAAATGAATAATGCAATTAAGGCGATGCCAAGCTTCACACTAGACTCTTGTAGAACCGATGTTCTTTCTTCCTCTCTCGTCATAACGCCTTCTTGATTAAGTCATAAATATATCAGTCCGCCAAACAAACCCACCGCGCGGTTTGTTGTTTTTTTTTTATTTCTTTTATTCGAGTGGATTCTAATCAAAACGAAACCCATTAACCAGCATATATATTACTTGTTTGGTATTTCAAATTTACGGTCTTAATAAAGAAGGCTCATTGGTATCGGACGAATAAATTGGTTTCTGCGTTTCAGACTCGGGATAAAAAATATTTATTTTGGATTTAATTAAAACTAAAATGGCGTTAAAGTCTTGTTAGCAGGTGATAATTTATTGCTATTGGCAACAAATACTTGACGCACTGCATACGTGATTCTATGAGACGCGCGGACTTTTTTCAAAGTTTTGAAGTGAAAACGTCGATAAGTGAACCTGACTGTAGGCTGTCGTTTGGAGGAAAAGGTGCACACTCGCGACCGCATAAATACGCGTAAAATTCCTCCCGTTTACCTTATAAGTATAAGGTGCGTAAAAGGTCGAGATATATGCGTGAAGAACATGTCTACAGCGCCGCAACCTCTTTTTATTTTAGTAGATATATTTAAAAGCATAGGGTGTTTACTCACGAGATTTTATTACTTAGCCAGCCATATTTATTGCTTAATTAACGTGTGGTTGAAGCTATGTATTTTATTATATTAAAACAAACACAATTAATACTAAAGGTGTGATAATTTATAGCGAATATATTTTAAACGTTCGTTGACAATTCAGCGGTATCCTTGTTGGTTATTATGTTTTTTAAGAAGTTTAATTCCGCTTAATTTCGTCGTTTATTTTTGTTTATTGGTTTTTGTTTTAGGTTTTAAAGTTATATTTAAAAAAATCTATTTTCATCCTAATCTTCCAGTTAGTCTGACCGCAACTGGAAAACAAATTTCTAGTTTTCAATGTTCGGCTTTGTAGCGCAATCTGTCCGAACCATTATCGGGGGCTTAGCATGACCTCCTTATGAATCTTTTAAAGACTCTGTTCTCTCTTACACCAGAACGCTCAAATAGAATCGTATTTTCGTATACTACCGTCAACGCTTCATCGTTAATTTAATTTATTCACCGCGGTTAAACAATACAACTCGTACCGTACATAACACTTATAAAAAAACCACATCACATTTGCACGACACAACACCGCAGTTAGCCTATATGGCACAACGTAGTTACGCGATACAGCTTCACATTCGTAATACAAACACGGTAATTACTCGATAATATACGCAGTTACACAATACAACACAACACTTACACAATACAATATATTATAAGATCGCAATCACAAAAAACAACTACGTAGACACACAATACAACACTGTACTTTTACAGTATAACAACGCAATCGCACAATATAACAACACAGTCACATAATACAACAAAGGAGTCACACAACACGGCAGTTAGATAATGCAACCACCTATTTACACAATATAACACTTTAACGCATTACAACACTGTGAAACAATACAACACTCCAGTCACACAATACAATACGACAGTCATACAAAACAACCCCATAATCAAACAAAACAACTACTTAGCCACACAATACAACACCACATTTTTACAATATAACAACCCAATCACACAATATAACAACACAATCACACAATACAACACGGCAATCACGCAATACTTATTCAGTAGAACAACTCATTTATAGAATACAACAACGCCGTCACAGTACATCAACACAGTTCGCAATATATCGTTTACAGCAAATATCATAGTTTTATATATTTTTTTATAGCAAGATTTCTGAAACAGGAAGATTTTTGTATTCTATAGCCTCCCAACAAAATTATCTTCAGATTACACATCTTAAAAATGCATGTTTCTTAAATTTAAATTGCTAGGTAATGCTTACTTTTTACAATTTGTATATTATATTTTAAATATTAATTTTTACTAACAATCAGCCCTCTACACTTTTTTTTAGAGAAGCTGCATATTTTTGTTGGAATAAAATCTTCTACAGAATTCATATCGTGGAATAACGTTTAATGAGTATCAAGTGTTTCAGTATATAACGTTTCCAAATTCAAAAAAATTATTTTCCAAACACATACGTAATCAGATTATAAGCAATGTGAACGGGAAATCATTACAAGTACGGTGGGAGTTATCAAAGAGGAAACATGGCGGTATTATTTATAAAGAGAATTTAACGAAGGGGAAAGAGGCATAGACATTTACAGCGCCCAAGAGATGATATTAGCACAGAATAGCAGACAAAAGCTATAACTCCGGCGAGATACGTAGATTGGTAATTCATTAGACTGTTGCTTGTACCGAGCCAGAGTAACGAACTCCAGTCCGGCTAGTTCCTTGTCCATGTTACCCTTTTTGTCATTCTATTTTACACGCCTTGTCTTCCTCGTGATTTAATGCTTTGCATTTTATTGGCTCACGTTTCCAGAGCTATTTTTTGCGCCTCGGTTTCCTGGTAACGAATAAGCGGGGGTTTTTAGCCTCCATTATACAAAACAGTTCCCGTGAGCGATCAAAAACCCGTTACTCTACTAATTAACACCGTTAAAAAAGTGCACAAGGAAGACTCTTAAAATTAGATTCGGTTCATTGGGAAGTAATTTTACGACGCAGAAACCATAGAAACTAATGACAGAGTTTAATAATCATTCCCAAATGTAGGTATAATATTAAAATGGTGACTTAAAAACCAAAGAGATACGAAGTCTCTACGTAAAAAAATCAATGGAAATTATTTATATTGTAAAAGGAATTCAGAGTATAGATTCATAAAATGTCGCCGGGTGATCAAATAGAATTGCTACGTCGACCGTTGGCATTCACAAGGGCAGGTTTTTGTATATTAAGGTGAAAACTACTTTAACGTTTTCCTAGGGATGTGGCAACGATCGTCATAAGAACTGAGGAAATCTAAGAGGTAGGAAACCTCCAACATGAAATTCCTAGTTCTAAGATGGGATAATTATTTTTCAAGGTTTTGTGAGAGATATTTCACGGACGATAAGGATGACGGACGTAAAAGATCTATCAACCAGAAGTGGGAAGCATGACGACGTGGTAATATTTACCACTTCACTGAAATAAACCGAAATTATTTTTCATAATTTCCACTACCTCATATTAAGGGGGATATCTTATATCTGTACCAGTACCTCCTACCCGGATATTATAGTTAAGATCAAACTTCCCATGAGATTTACACAGCCCTATTTAGGGCTGATGTTACTAAGGTAGATGTTTCACGATACCCATATAAAATTTTGAAATTCACAATAAATCATCGCTTTAAATGTTTTGGGATGTATTTAAACCATTACGGCATTTTCAAAGATAGAGTAACTAGTTTAGCCTCAAAAACCAAGAGTTGGCAAAGTCAGATAAAAAGAACCCTAAGCAAGAGATAGAAAGATAATAAAACACCCCACACGAGCTCGATAAGTTATGACAGAGGAGTCCATAGACATTAGGAGAATCGTTTGCCTACCAACGTAGGAAAATTTACAGTACATTAAAAAAACAAATGCTCATGCAATTTTAATTTTTGATGTGCTAAAAATAATAATAAAAGAACCTAAGTAGCATATGGGGCAAATATTTTTGCAGCTAATAGCGTAAAATTTCGTCGACCAAATAGTGCTCGTAACACTGCAACCTTAATAGGTTTACTTTAAAAAGATAAACTTTACAAAGATGTCTCTATTCTAACAATAAATTTCTTCTTTCGTAGTACATAAGGATTACACTATATATATATAAGGAGCAATTACTTTAGAACTGTCTCCTGTTATTAGGCTCGACGCTATTTTTGTTCGAAATTATTTGTTTTGCAAAACGTCCATTAAGTATACAATACTCACATCCCTTTCAAGTTTCATCCCCTTCCCTAAGCAGTAAAATGTAAGGACAAGCCTTGCTACCCTCCACTGGACGTTCCACCCTTCTGATGTCTTAATGAACTGCAGTTAATACCGAGGGTGACTCCCCATCACCTGTGCAGTAAAACTGACAACTAAATATGTTAGTGACCTGTCGTTAAGGGCGGGAAATTGGTTGACTTTTATCGCAATTATTTATAGATTGCAGCTTAAATCTAGATTTGAGTTTTAAAATAAATTATCGAATTTATAATAAATTACATTGTATAGTAATTGTAATTAGTAAAGTTGTTATTATTAGTTGTTTTACATTTAAGAGTGAATAGACGTGTTTACCTCACTTCTATGGGTGAAAAGAGGTGTCTAATCGCAATTATTTATGGATTTAAAATTTTTAGTTTTACTTTTAAAAACAATAGTAATAATAATTAATAAATTTGAATGTATTGTGTTATAATAAATTACACCATACAATTACAAGTACTTTTATAGAATAATTTCCTTAAATATATGGGGAAATAGATTTGTTAACCCTATTACTAGAGTTGAAAGGTGTCTACCCACTGCCTGGGTTGGTGACACACTACCAGAAACGATAAATCTAAAATACTATGCTGACTCAATTAAGTCTTCTCAAAACGTCAAGAAAAATGTGGGTTAAAATTGAATACTAAAAAAATTGAATACTCTGAAAGTATAATGTACGGCAGAAATCTATACATCATCTATAGAAATATAGATTTATAATCATAGATGAGTCACATAGATGACGTAGAATTATTCTCTTTCGGGGTATAAACATGTGACTATTCTTTATACTCCCTTGTAAGAAAAGCATAATTAAAGACATACGGAATTAGGTATCCCTAAGGAGATTACGTAATGATCACACGTTTCTGGCGAAAGGTAAAATGATTGCATCGCGTGGATAGGATAGGTTGCCTCTGACGTAGATCTGCTCTCAAGCTGGTAGAATCCAGGTAGGTGCCTGAGCTTTATTTTGTAATAAAAAGAGCCTAACAATGATAGATTTGGATTAAATTTTATGAGTCGTTGTTTTATTGAAGTTATTAGTCGTCTCAGAACGTCCTCATAAATCAATTTTACAAAATGGAGGAGTTTAAGAAAGTTATAGTACAATGTAAGCTTTAGCGAACAAACAAGTAATAGGTATATCAACAAAAACATGTTAAAGTCAATTCCTACTTAGGTCAACAAAAAATAAATTTATTTCAGTTACTTTTTATTAAATAATTACAAATAATAAAAATAAAGTAAATTAGCCTATACGTTAAAGCCGCAGTTCAACCACATAACCTATAACATAAAATCAGCTGTTTTATGAAATCACAAGCATGGTATCACTTACTTTAAGCCAAATGGGACAAAATAACCATACTGTATTGCATACCTTGCCCTTTTAGTGAGTTTTCTCCCATGTTTAATTAAAATTAATTAATTATAATTAATAATTAAATAATATTTGAAAAAACTTTACTAACATCTTGTGTCATCCATCACAAGTTAAAAAAAATGTATTTCAACTTTAGTGGATGAATAAAAGTTATTTTATTAACGATTGGAAAATTGAGAGAAATAAGAAGAGTGTGAACTAATATAAGGAATTGAAAAAGTAAGTGACAAAAAACATGCAGTTGAGGAAAATATAGGGTACCGATTTACCAGAAACATGCTTATTTAAAGTTTAATATAGGTTGGTGATATATAATGCAATATTTTGTAAGTTGTACAACGTATCGGCTGTCTTATTTATTCTTATACTTTTGTCATAGCACCATAATTATTTTGCATGAAATAAATAAACCCTAAGTGACTAATTACATGTGTATAATTAAATAGGAATCATGTAATTGCCTATTTTCAGCAGCAATAAATCAATGTCGGCCGATAAATGCGGCATCGCATGTCGCCCTACTTGTTAGCCATACCCAGCTGCACTCGAACATTTTTTCATTATCAAGTTACAAAACTGTCTGAAAGTTTAATCTGCACGATATGGTTAAAAATTAAACTTTTTAAATTTATAATAGACTTGTCTAGGAAAGGAGGAAAGGAAACTTCCCAGGACCATTGACAAGGCTCGTGAGCGGTAGCTGACAAGCAATTACTCGGCTGCACCGTGGATGAAGCTCAAGTAAACATGGACTCATTCTTTGACGGCAATTTAACTATCCAACTTGAATTATTTGCTACTTATATCCATCAAGGCCTCTTGATTGCTTAATTCCTAGTCCACTTTGTTCCCCTGTAAATCAAAGTGTCGTGATTTCTCCCTGACGGAGTGGAAAATCACCTGATGAAAGCCAGTTCTACCTAGTTTAAGAATGCATAAACGGAGGTTAATCTATTATGAACTTTATTTCCGGTAAATTCAGTAGCCGTTGGCTCCTTTAGAAAACATTACATTACATTGCACACAAACAAAATGGAATTTGAGTTCACACGCCTTGGGCTAGTACAAGGTATTTTGTTCAAATAAAAGTTCACAAACTGAACTCTTTGAGCTTATATGAAGAGACACATTGGTAGAAACTTTCAGTCAGTGTTGTAAGAGCGGAGATTTAGTTCAATATTCAACACAAACGATGTTCACAATTCCGAAGGAACAAAATCTTACTCTTCTTTGTACGTCTGTTTTACAGGCATTATGGCCATAGAAGGACATGTGTATGCTAAACCTATTATACCCGGTAACACCATACTTATTATTCATATATATAGAATCTATTGCATTAACATTAAATACACGTTGGTACGGAAACGATTCTCCTTCTTTCAGTAGACCCGCATACGGTTTATCGAGTTCGTGTGACGTATTTTATCATTCTATAAAAAGCCTGGTGTTTCTTTTTTTCTAATTTTTTCCACCTCTTGATTTTTGAGACTAGTCTGTTATAGCTACTTTATTTTGAAGATGGTATATTCATTTTTTTATTACGAGTAAACCAACAAAATTTAATGTGATGATATGTGAATTTCAAAAATGGATCTGGATATCTTGAACCCTCTATATTAATATATCAGCTTGTGGTAAACTCTTCTCCACGAGATGAGCAAAGAACGTTTAAGATGGCAGAAGCGTGTTGACCAAGATGGATATGATTCTCAGTAGATAGTTAGCTTTTTTCTTACATTGGCTCTTACATCCCCGACGAACGATGAAAACATAAAACTAGAAAAACAATCTCAGGAAAAAACAATATTTTCTTCTTAGACCAGGTTATAGTAAATAAACAATTTGTAATTGTTAGATAATATTTTTTTAAAGAAGTTTTTATCTTGAGTAAAATATATTCAAAAATTTAGACTCTATACTGTCAATTGCCAAACACGTAAAAGGAATCTTACGAAAAAAGGTAACAATCAAAAAGCTTTCTTTAATTCCTGTTGACGTTTCAACCATACCTTGAGCTCATGGTTCTTCTCAAGACTAAATAGGCTACCAACAAATTTTTATCAAGACCATGAGCGCTACCTCATAATTTCAATTAGATAAAGTTTTTGAATATTGTCTCTTATTTTTAAAATTCATTTCATGCGTATGTGAAATAAAAAAAAAAAATAAAAATATTTGTAAATTTGTAAATATAAACAGAGTGTATAAAACTAATATAAAATTAAAATGAATGTTATTCGGGTATTTTATATATATATATATATATATATATATATATATATATATATATATATATATATATATATATATTATTATTATTATTATTATTATTAAAGTAATAAATCTAGCAGTTAGAATGTCGTATGGACAAATTTAAATAATCCACGTTTAATACAATATATATATTCATGATGATGTTGGTACTGTTTACCAACGAAAAGCTTTGGATATAAATTAAGAAATATTCTTGTATTTGAATAACCTATGTTGTTTTAATATATATATATATATATATATATATATATATATATATATATATATATATATATATATATATATATATATATATATCACTTACACTTTAATGTATTTAAACAAGATTCTTACTTGGTACATTTGAAAGTCGACTTTCTAGAACTGCTACTTACGTGATATTTTTTTCGAATTTATTTAGAGACAGTCTCTAAAGAAGTTCGAGCATGAGAACACGTAACTAACAGTTCTCGAAGGTTTACTCGCAAATATACCAAGTAAAGTTCTTGTTTGAGTACATTTAAGTGTAAGTGGTAAATGAACAAAAGAAAACAGTTTTTTCCAGAGTTTGTGTTTGTATAAAATTAAACAGTTTATAATAAAAAAAGCAAAACCAAGCAAATTTATTGGAAAATTGGTGTCTATGGTGAAAATATACCACCCTTACATGTTCCCCTCGAGTCTTAGGAAATAATCAAACATTCCTAAGAAGGAATGCTAATATTAAATATAATTAATCAGTGTAATACTGGCGTATTACGAGAGTAAGAAAAATTAAATTTATTTTAAAATCAGATAATGGAAGGAAGCCTAACTTCGTCGGTCGTCTGCTAGTTCAGCTGACGTTAGTCGAAAGCAGTTGTAAAATTACAATTAATTGAAAACATTCTGGGTTTCTTATCGTGTCGCTTGTTACAAACGAAACCGATGGCAGTTGGTCGGGGAAAGGGACGGTCAAAGTTTTAAATATGAAACCGATCGATCGGTAATACAGTGAAAGTGTATTGGAAACAAGATATGACCTCGAATTAAAATCTCCAACAAGATGCTGCTCCACAGGTCATTAACTACTCCCTGTATATTCCGGATGGATAAAGAAAGTACTAATTTTATTTCCGTATTTAATTTGTATTAGGTAAAATAAGTCGGTAAGTAAATTACATATTATTATTATTATTTTGTCGTTGAAAGTCGGTTTATTTAGCGAGTAAAAAACATCAATTTCAATCTCTACATATAACAATAACAATAGTTATTTTTATTTCATAGAGAACACACTTACACTAGTATTGTCCTCGAAATGAAGAAGTACCTGCTGTTTGCTTTAACCTGACTGTTATACTTTCGAAACCATATAAAAGACAACTAGTTCATCTTATGTGGATCTGATGTCATTCTAGTTTTATTAAAGTTGAAAAAGTGTTAGGGGCGCATAAAGAGGTTTACACATCGAGCTTTTCTTACGGTCACAATATTTTATTTTGTTCCTCATAAAACATGATATCTTCAAAGCATAGTAAATGATCTTAGGCACAGAATAGATTTCTCAGGAAGTGGATCCAAACCTAAGTCTTTCTTCTTCAAACATTTAAAAGATTAGAACGTTATCTCTTAAAAACTACGATTACCTATGTGAATTATTTAGAAGCAGCAGAAAATTTATAATTATTAATTGAGCTGGGTTGGGAGTTAATGTTATAAATAAATAAATAAATAAATAACTACACACGAACTCATGTAACAATGTACTCTATTGGCATGTGTGTTTCAATGACTTATGTCATCATCATCAATGATACCACTACAAATTTACAACTTCAACAGTTGCATACAGTGGACTCCGTGTGCATTTAATTTGTTTATTTACAAATAATTTATTCTTGGCGTTTGATATTTTTATCTGCGGTTCGGTTATATCCCTCAATTAATGGGCAAATTATCTCTGCCAATTTATTGCTTAATCCCTTCGTTTTTTTTAACGGGCTTTTATGTCACCTGTTACCAGCCGTGACTGTTCCAGGAGCGTAACGATGAGTACACGTTGTTACAACCGGTTCCAGCCAGACTGTCAGTATTGTCTGTAAGAAAAAAAAAAACAAAGTAGCCTACATGCATTTATAGAAAAGTCTAAACAACGTCGTACAACGCTCTGTTGCTTGTGGAAACGTACAAAAAGCGCGACGTATATCGGGGTTTTCTCATACGGAAATACGTGCTCACAGATCGTTCAAACTTGTTTCCGTCTCTCGCGGCAGAGCTCACCTGTTCTGCCCGACTGGAGCCCTTGATGTAATTAATGAGAAATCCGGAGACTTGTAAAATAATGTAATAACGACAGAATAGGCTAATATGTTAACCGACTGGTAGGAATAAGATATCTTGTGCGAGATACCGTGACATGGTCTTTAATAAGTGCGGCTGACACTGTCTTGGACCTGCCCTTTCAAGGCATCACACATCGCTGCTACGTCGTCAGCAGTTGCGATGAATTAATTTATGTTTTACAAGTGTAGTCCACATCGGCGTTTTAACTTTTCGATTTAACAAAGCTCGTGAAGCGTTTGCGGTTTCATTGTTTCTTCTTAATGACTTACGAAAGGCACGGGATCGATACCAGGTGCTCAATAGTTCCGCTTCCTCTGTCCCGTATCAATGTTTACAAAGAATGGTTACTACAACCCCACGCATTCGATATCAGGTCCCCGAGAGTTCCGTTTTCTCTGTGACGTATCAATGTTTACAAAGAATAGTTACTACAACCCCACGCATTCGATACCAGGTCCTCGAGAGTTCCGTTTTCTCTGTCACGTATCAATGTTTACAAAGAATAGTTACTACAACCCCACGCATTCGATATCAGGTCCCCGAGAGTTCCGTTTTCTCTGTCACGTATCAATGTTTACAAAGAATAGTTACTACAACCCCACGCATTCGATACCAGGTCCTCGAGAGTTCCGTTTTCTCTGTCACGTATCAATGTTTACAAAGAATAGTTACTACAACCCCACGCATTCGATACCAGGTCCTCGAGAGTTCCGTTTTCTCTGTCACGTATCAATGTTTACAAAGAATAGTTACTACAACCCCACACGTTCGATACCAGGTCCTCGAGAGTTCGGATTCCTCTGTCACGTATCAATGTTTACAAATACTAGTTATATCAACCCCACACGTTCGATACCAGGTAATTAAACATTTCGCTTCCTCTGGAACGTATCAGTGGTTACAAATACTAGTTACTACAACCCCTCGCATTTGATTCCAAGTCTTCAAGAGTTTCACTTCCTATGTCACTTTTCAGTCTTTACAAATATTATATCAACCCCAATCAGGATTTTATCTCGGAGCAACTCTCTTTGACTCCAATAGAGAGTATATCTAACCAAGGTAAGAGACCTTACACACTCAATGCCATAATATCCCCTGTTTCTGATACTAGCATGTTTCTTTTTTAGTCCAGCTTTATTCCATTTAGCCTACTCTTCATTATCCCCTTTTTGCTTTATTGCTACTCCAAAAGATAGTAGGTTTCTTTGTGTTGAGCGTCCATACCCACGCGGTGCCAATATTTTCTACAATTTCCCGAACCAGGAAATCATTTTGTCCTTTCCTTGCTTGTATCTAATTTCATCCACTATCTATTCTCCTTAATTTCAAAAGAGGTATCAGTTTTCTTTATGATCCTGGTATAGGTTAGTAACTTCATTTGGCACATGGGGACACAGGTGTTGCCACGTTCTTTCCTTTATCCTTTATCAAGGAGGTGTATATTTATGTCTTAATCAAATCCTTATTATTATTTTTCCTATCCTTCGTAGGGGATAATAGTCATACTGCTTAATCGCCCTAAAACTTTAAAAGAAGGAAAATATGGCCACTGGTAATTTACCTTAAATCTATCGTATTTTTCGTCATCAGTTCTTCTCACACCATCTCTCAAAAACGAACCAAGATATCGGTTCAACGGCACCACATAATATCTCAAATTACTCGATGTAGCAGTCACAATACCTGACGGATCCCCGAATGAAGGTTCTAATCAAGTGTCATCCTGCATTATTCAGGAAGAAATGCTATTGAGCCTTGCATTCCTGATACTGTTGAAATTACCATATAAACGAGAAAATTATAATATTAGTCTTTAATAATATAGTCGCCGGTTATAATTATCGTTTGAACCAGTATCGATTATCGTCAGGATAGGTTATAGCTACCTCTGGGCCAATTATATTTATTAATTGCAGCATCCTGAATAATTCGGGTGATGGGTGTATTTGAACTGCTTGGTTTGTATATTAAGGGGTATACGTAAATAATAGTTTATAGATCGAGAGTAAAAAGTTGCTTTATAGTTTTAATTATTATTGTAAAAAAATGATGTTTATTAGGAGACACTCTTATAGGAGACACTATTTATTTTGTTTTTATTTACAACTATTTTTGTAAAAATAAACGTTATGCAACAGTAAGGTATTGGTTTAACTGTTAGGGTAAATGTTACAATCATAACACAAACACTAAACAAAATCAACTTATTTTGATAAGTCAAACACGTTTCGGAGATTTATTTGTCATCTTCAATTAACACAGGTCATATAAAAGACTATAACTGATATTTAAACAAGAAAAATTATTTACTAAAGATGACACCTTTATCGTTAAAGACCATAAGAACTTGTTTCCGTGTTATTTCCTACATATTCTGCAATTAGTCAGTCACTAAACAGAAATGGGACCTTAGTAAACTTGATAGCCGACATTACTGATTCTGGAAAGTTAAAAGGTCTAGCAAGTTCTAGCGCCCGCCATTCGCTCATCGTAAAGTTTTCGATTAAAGGATCAGCCGTATTCCAACTGACCAAGCATAGATTCTTCAACACCTAGCAGGAAGATGTATCTGGTGCGCATGCTTCAACAACCAGGAGTTCCAGCATGAACTAGCAAGGGGTTTTCCTGGCGGGGTTTATTTCTTGTCAGGTTGTTTCATCTCGCTCTTTCCGTGATACTGTTGTTGTTCATTACGTTTCTGTTTACCCTTTTAAAGAGTTTAATGCATGGACAGATAATCAATCATCAATCTCACACTCAGGGTAGAAGTGTTAACTGAGTGTACATGCAGACCGACATGGCTCGGAGAGGCTGTGAAGGTTATTGAAATTCAGGTTCTGAAAAAAAAATACTCGTATATGAGCGGATATAAAAAATGGTTTCATGACGGGTCATTAAAAAGGTATTTATCCTGAATCATTATACATCCAAAAAGGTTCGTTGATACGTAAGTAAATGTTTAATAAATGGGGAGTGATGCAGAGTAACGTAACGTAAAAGTTGTTAAAAAAGACACCGAGACTTTAAAAAAAGATGCAATCACAAAATGGCTTGACAATTGTCGGAAAAGATGAAATATCACAACACAAACGAATGAAGAAGAGCCAGAAATGAATTAAAAGGGAAAACATACAACAGAGTTAACGAGATAAATAGCCGGACGATACTATAAAAAACGAATCACTGACTTTTAAACAAAATAAATCCAGTCATGAATAAATTATGTTAAAGTTGCTTTTTATTCAATCTCCATTTATCTTAATGCAATTAAAAACGAACAGCTTTGAAATTCCATCAAAAGACAAGCCCTGCCTTGTAATGAATCAAGGACCATTACAGGCCGAATGAAGAGGTAAAGTGTTAGTTTCCGACCGTGTACTCGCCACATGCCGTGACGTTTTTTGTCCCAGCTTTCCGTAATTAAGCAATATCTTCGCGCAGGAAAGATGTCGGGGTGTGTCCTCTGTTGTTCTGATTCATCAATCTCTTTATGCATTATTCATAGACTGCTTAATTAGTTGTCATTACCCCCCGTCCTACACAGCGATTGCTTTACGATGTTTTATGTTTTTATTTTACGATTTTGCTCTGTGAAAAAAAACCTTTAAAAAGACTTTAACGCTTACTGTGATGTATGTGTATGAAATTTAAATGTATTTTGGTGACGTCACGGTTTGTGGGCTTCTATTAAAAGCAACAATGTATGTTTTGTGAGCTTCGCACACTATTATAGGAATATTTCTCAGTGTTTATTGCTTTACAGTTTGGATGATTTTGAGAAATAGACTACATCGGAATAAATATGGAATATAAAATCAGGATATGTATTACATATTACTTAAGATATGTATTACATAAAACAAATATAAGCGTATTAACAAATCGATTTATAAATGTTTTACAAACCCACAAACATATTCTTGTATGTAAATACATCGTAAACAAGTAATATAAAAAAACGTTTTTAAATACATTCTTACTGAGTTTAACAGAAATTTTATTCTAGTTACCTTAGAGCACTATTTATGGCATTGTGTGGTAACCATGGGAGCAGATTAAAGTTGTACAATGGAGGTTTTGACGACAACCAGACCAGAAAAACAAATTCATAGACCTTTTTAAGAAATATATTTCTTGGTATTGGAAAGTTGGCGTAGTGCCGAAGCTAGACTTCGAATATGAAGATTCACAGTTCGAATCCAGCTGGACCCCACAAATTTTATAATTTAATTATTGATTAAATATTTGAAAACAGTGTATTAACATCAATTGTCATCCGCTAAGAAAAAAAAAAATATTTGAATTTGTTTGGATGAATGAAAAGATATTTTATTAACGATCAAAAATTTTTGCAAGTTATATAACATAAGAGTTATCGAAGGAATTTAATAAACTTTGAAAACATCCCTAAAAGGAATAAACAAAAGTAACGGTACTTTTTTAATTATTTCATTTCCCAAAATACTACTACTCTGCAGACGCGTTTCGCACTAGATCAGTGCATTGTTCAATGCTGTGAGTTGACGGACAAGATTGTTTGCCCAGGTGTTTTATATTATTGTGGATCTGTGGTGTTTTGGGGATGAGTTGTGGTTCTGAGAATGGACGATAATGTGTTCGAATATAATATTTGATTGTGAATGTGTTTTATAGTTTAGTATGTGCTGTGGTTGGGATTTTGCTAATTGTATATTATGAAATGTTCTGTTTTATTTAGTGAATCGCTATTTTGATAGCTGTAGAATTTCTGTATTAGTTTCAATGTTAGTGTATGTGTAACGTGTAGTGTATGTGTATGGCGAATTTTGATTAGAATTCTGTGTTTTTAAGTGTTATGATCTTGTATCTTGTAGTGATATATTTTCATGTTTATTCTATATAATGCTTGGGAAGTGTTGCATGTGGTCTTTTATATCCCTGCACTATCATGTTTATTCTGGAGAGGTTTTGTGTTGTGTTTTTGTTTTGTTTTGTTGGATGTTTTGTTGCGATTTTGTATTTAAGTTTTCTGAAATATAAAGCTTTTACTTCATGTGTTGTTCTTATATAGAGGCTATGTATTTTTGTTTTGGTTTATTATTGTTGTGTATTGTGTTGTGTGTTGTTTTGTGTGTATTATGTTGTGAATCAGGGTTTGTTTATACTTTTTACCAATTGGGGTGTGTATTAATGTGTTTTTAGTCATCTTAACCTTGACTCAAAGACTACAGACGATTTGTAGGGATTTTATAGTTTATTATAGTTTTTAAATTGAACTTTACTAAGTCTATAAAAGCCTAGTGCTCGAGGGTCGTATAAATCCGGGATAATAAATATGTCTGCTTTCAGTATACATGTGAGGGTAAAGGCCGGACAAAATTGAAAAACAATACAGAAAGCACAACCATCTTCAGCAGTTTTGTAACTAAAAACTAACTGTAGATAAATCCAGAAAACAACAACTTAAAAGATTGTCGTTAAAGAATCAAAGAATACTAGAGTAGAAGAATGGCTGGAGAATAGGGAAGAAATTTGTGTAATAAAGAAATGAGATTTTAAAAAAACTCTTAACTCATTGATAAATTAAAACTCAGTGAAATGTAAAAATACATTTCTTCTTGTATTGGGAACGGCATACTTTCTACATAACTGACTGACGATGGAGCGAGAACTAAACCTTGACGTTCATTGTGCAGTTTTCATAAAATATTATAACGGCGGCTCGCCAATGTCGGGTTAACAATAAAGGCAATTTCAAAGTTTCTGCAAACAATAATAGATATCACACAACCGCCAGACACTGATGTCTGTTGGTCCGTTTTTAAACACGATTAAAACGTTTTCATTATCTGATCGTAACTACTTGATCCTACATTTATTATAAACAATGGTTTTACTCACATCTATGTTGGTTTTTTTGTGTTGAATAGATTAAATACTTTAAAACAAATTGGTTTTAATATAAATTGCTTTGAGGTAGTGTTGAGGATAAAAAACTTTACACACTAAACGTGATAGGATCAGTCTCCAGTAACATAAACACATCTTCAGAACTGGGTCCAGCACCTACACTCATCCGTATCTTTGGCAATACGTAAAAACTATTTTGGCAATATTAAAGAAGAAAAATTCATCAATAAACAAAGAAAACTGTAGGCACGAATTTTGAGATTTTATTCTATCGTTCATTGATATCTAACTGTGTTATAACATTGTAAATTACATTCTATAGGCCTACTGAGTAACTGAGAAATTATTACTTCAACGCAGAAGGGAAATTTTCTTATAAAAATTCCCCACAGCCTGGTAGACGTGCTTAGAGAGTGCTTGTTCTCTGTTATAACGAACGTTAATAGGGAAGTTCAAAGTACTTATGCAATGTATGCTCTGGTGAACAATTATCGAAACCACGACTGTAACGCTGCTTTAAACCAACCACAACGCTCCCAGGTGTACCAACTAAGGGGATATGTTAGAAAGCTTTTTCAGCGAAATCCAACTATAATTTATCCACTATAAATAAAGATTAATCACAGATTTCGCCATGTATGAAACTAAACTGCAGAGCGCAAATGTGATCACAGGGTGGTTAAAAAACTTTGCACAAATTTGGTATTTTTTTTATAGGGAATAAAAACTATCGTTCAGGAGCTTTTATAAAAGTATTGAAAGCAAAGATAGACATACTGGCATTAACATTTATAGTTTCTAAAAAAAAAACAGGTAAATTAATGTGTAGAAAAAGACCAAACATAAGCGCATATTTCCAAAATTTACATCTAGTGTCGGGGAATCATGTGGTGCTTTACCTTGCGGATACAAGTGTAGTAGGTGTATCTATACCTTCAATCACGTAGTCCAGAAACCGAATACGCAGTTCATATTCAACAGTTCATATCGTAATTTATCTAAAGATAAATGTTTAAAAAATACCTTTGGACTTCATTCAGACATTTAAAAGTAGTCATAAGTTAACAAAATGAGTAAATAATATTTTTTCTTGATATAAATAAATTCCAAATTTATATATAACTCAATGGATGTTACATTAAAGTATGTGTAAATGTATTTATTATAAATGTATTTATATAGAAATCAGTTGTGCAAAAAATAACAATAAATCATTGAATTTTTAATTAAAAAAATACAAGCCTACAAAGAAATAATGAGTTCTCTTTTAGTTCGTTAAAAACTGATGCTCTATTTCAGCGATTGTTTCTTACGCTTAGCCACAGTTAATTCATTTAGGCATCCTTCTGTGTATTATTTGTCAAAAACACGCCCGACACCAAAACCAATAACGTGCAATAAACAGTTTTATAGAAATTGTACACGCATTTTTATTACCAGCTCTGAAAACTCTATATTGTAACATTTAAATTTATGAGTTTTTGAGATAAATTTGAAATATGTTTCCAATCAGATAAATTTAAATTAATTACCAGCAAACATAAAATTTAAAACAAAATTATAATCCTTCTGTAGGGGGGAGGGTCCCAAAAGGGACAAAAATCTCCTTGTACTTCTATACCATTTTCTTTTTCTTAAATTATTTTGTTTTTTTAGCATCAAAATCTCTTCCCAATAGGCAGGACATGCTTCAAAATAGGAACACATCTTAAACATTTCACAAACCTGACGTACTGGTCCCAAACTCTGGGCTCTGCTTTCATTGCCTATCCCACGCCTGTCAGTAAACGCATTAAAAACCACCTTTATCATTTATTTCAGTAGAAATTAACATGCAGAGCGTAAAAGACCTGAGTCAACACTGATGGTCTGGGCCCCAGGCAGTGACATGACCACCCGAGCGGGTACCGGGACTTCCAGTCGGAGGCCATCTACATCCAGGAGCGCACACATAACTAAACTTGCTCAATCGTGGCGAATTATTAAAGCAAATTGATCGGACAGGTGATGAACACTGTGGCTTTGATCCCGGGTCCAAGGCTGAGCTAGCCGTCGGTTGTAAGCGTTCCAGGAATATGAATTCTATGAATCGCTAATTTTTGGTTGCAGTATTACATAGATAACTAAATACCTTGCGAAACAAATTATAATTTTTGTATGTAACAAATTTATATTCAAATATGTTTTGTAAATGTCATAATCAGAGGTTCCCCGTGTATGTTAATGCTTATAAATCTCGTTAAATCTGTTAAATAAAAGCCTATCACGTCAATAAAAGTCTTGTTTTTTATTATTAGATGTAGTTACCCTTCTTAATGTTCTATTTAAATTTGTGTGACAAAATCAGTTATTATTTTGAAATTAGAATTCCAAACAAAACTTTACCGAAATGACAGTCTCTCCTTATGTTTTCCTTATTCCATAAGAGCTCCAGTTAATATTGAACACCTTGTTTAGTAAACTATTCTCCATTTCTACTTTACATGATTCACTTCGTCTTCCTATCCTCTAACCTTTATCATTTCTGTGGCAACTTGATTTAGTCCGTAATCCAAATCTAATTCACAGTGCCAAAATTTATAATTCCAGTGCCATCTTGATACAGTTTGTCATCCAATCCTATATCAATATCCACCCTTTATCATTTCTGTGGCAACTTGATTTAGTCCGTAATCCAAATCTAATTCACAGAGCCAAAATTTATAATTCCAGTGCCATCTTGATACAGTTTGTCCTCCAATCCTATATCAATATCCAACTTTTATCATTTCTGTGTCAACTTGATTTTGTCCGTAATCCAAATCTAATTCACAGAGCCAAAATTTATGATTCCAGTGCCATCTTGATACAGTTTGTCCTCCAATCCTACTTTACAAAGCCAACATTTCCCAGAGCCAACATTTATCATTCATGTGCCAACTTAATTCAGGTATTTTTCCGACCCTATTTCTCAGAGCAAACATTTATCATTCCTGTGCCAACTTAATTCAGATATTTTTCCGACCCTATTTCTCAGAGCAAACATTTATCATTCCTGTGCCAACTTAATTCAGATATTTTTCCGACCCTATTTCTCAGAGCAAACATTTATCATTCCTGTGCCAACTTAATTCAGGTATTTCTCCGTCTCTATTACCCAGAACCAACATTTATAATATCTGTGCCAATTTGACTCCCCTTGTCATTTAGTCGAATTTCTCAGAGCCAATATTTATCATTCATGTGCCAACTTAATTCAGATATTTTTCCGACCCTATTTCTCAGAGCAAACATTTATCATTCATGTGCCAACTTAATTCAGGTATTTCTCCAAACCTATTTCTCAGAGCAAACATTTATCATTCATGTGCCAACTTAATTCAGGTATTTTTCCGACCCTATTTCTCAGAGCAAACATTTATCATTCATGTGCCAACTTAATTCAGGTATTTCTCCAAACCTATTTCTCAGAGCAAACATTTATCATTCATGTGCCAACTTAATTCAGATATTTTTCCGACCCTATTTCTCAGAGCAAACATTTATCATTCCTGTGCCAACTTAATTCAGGTATTTCTCCGTCTCTATTACCCAGAACCAACATTTATAATATCTGTGCCAATTTGACTCCCCTTGTCATTTAGTCGAATTTCTCAGAGCCAATATTTATCATTCATGTGCCAACTTAATTCAGATATTTTTCCGACCCTATTTCTCAGAGCAAACATTTATCATTCATGTGCCAACTTAATTCAGGTATTTCTCCAAACCTATTTCTCAGAGCAAACATTTATCATTCATGTGCCAACTTAATTCAGGTATTTCTCCGACCCTATTTCTCAGAGCAAACATTTATCATTCATGTGCCAACTTAAATCAGGTATTTCTCCGACCCTATTTCTCAGAGCAAACATTTATCATTCATGTGCCAACTTAATTCAGGTATTTTTCCGACCCTATTTCTCAGAGCAAACATTTATCATTCATGTGCCAACTTAATTCAGGTATTTCTCCAAACCTATTTCTCAGAGCAAACATTTATCATTCATGTGCCAACTTAATTCAGATATTTTTCCGACCCTATTTCTCAGAGCAAACATTTATCATTCCTGTGCCAACTTAATTCAGGTATTTCTCCGTCTCTATTACCCAGAACCAACATTTATAATATCTGTGCCAATTTGACTCCCCTTGTCATTTAGTCGAATTTCTCAGAGCCAATATTTATCATTCATGTGCCAACTTAATTCAGATATTTTTCCGACCCTATTTCTCAGAGCAAACATTTATCATTCATGTGCCAACTTAATTCAGGTATTTCTCCAAACCTATTTCTCAGAGCAAACATTTATCATTCATGTGCCAACTTAATTCAGGTATTTTTCCGACCCTATTTCTCAGAGCAAACATTTATCATTCCTGTGCCAACTTAATTCAGGTATTTCTCCAAACCTATTTCTCAGAGCAAACATTTATCATTCATGTGCCAACTTAATTCAGGTATTTCTCCGACCCTATTTCTCAGAGCAAACATTTATCATTCATGTGCCAACTTAAATCAGGTATTTCTCCGACCCTATTTCTCAGAGCAAACATTTATCATTCATGTGCCAACTTAATTCAGGTATTTTTCCGACCCTATTTCTCAGAGCAAACATTTATCATTCCTGTGCCAACTTAATTCAGGTATTTCTCCAAACCTATTTCTCAGAGCAAACATTTATCATTCCTGTGCCAACTTAATTCAGGTATTTCTCCAAACCTATTTCTCAGAGCAAACATTTATCATTCCTGTGCCAACTTAATTCAGGTATTTCTCCGTCTCTATTACCCAGAACCAACATTTATAATATCTGTGCCAATTTGACTCCCCTTGTCATTTAGTCGAATTTCTCAGAGCCAATATTTATCATTCATGTGCCAACTTAATTCAGATATTTTTCCGACCCTATTTCTCAGAGCAAACATTTATCATTCATGTGCCAACTTAATTCAGGTATTTCTCCGACCCTATTTCTCAGAGCAAACATTTATCATTCATGTGCCAATTTGACTCCCCTTGTCATTTAGTCGAATTTCTCAGAGCCAATATTTATCATTCATGTGCCAACTTAATTCAGATATTTTTCCGACCCTATTTCTCAGAGCAAACATTTATCATTCATGTGCCAACTTAATTCAGGTATTTCTCCAAACCTATTTCTCAGAGCAAACATTTATCATTCATGTGCCAACTTAATTCAGGTATTTTTCCGACCCTATTTCTCAGAGCAAACATTTATCATTCCTGTGCCAACTTAATTCAGGTATTTCTCCAAACCTATTTCTCAGAGCAAACATTTATCATTCATGTGCCAACTTAATTCAGGTATTTCTCCGACCCTATTTCTCAGAGCAAACATTTATCATTCATGTGCCAACTTAATTCAGGTATTTCTCCGACCCTATTTCTCAGAGCAAACATTTATCATTCATGTGCCAACTTAATTCATGTATTTTTCCGACCCTATTTCTCAGAGCAAACATTTATCATTCCTGTGCCAACTTAATTCAGGTATTTCTCCAAACCTATTTCTCAGAGCAAACATTTATCATTCCTGTGCCAACTTAATTCAGGTATTTCTCCAAACCTATTTCTCAGAGCAAACATTTATCATTCATGTGCCAACTTAATTCAGGTATTTCTCCGACCCTATTTCTCAGAGCAAACATTTATCATTCATGTGCCAACTTAAATCAGGTATTTCTCCGACCCTATTTCTCAGAGCAAACATTTATCATTCATGTGCCAACTAAATTCAGGTATTTTTCCGACCCTATTTCTCAGAGCAAACATTTATCATTCCTGTGCCAACTTAATTCAGGTATTTCTCCAAACCTATTTCTCAGAGCAAACATTTATCATTCCTGTGCCAACTTAATTCAGGTATTTCTCCGTCTCTATTACCCAGAACCAACATTTATAATATCTGTGCCAATTTGACTCCCCTTGTCATTTAGTCGAATTTCTCAGAGCCAATATTTATATTTTTCCTATAAGAAATTGGTTCAGTTTGTTCTCCAATTCTATTTCACAGGAACCAACATTTATCATTAATGGGAAATTACCGTACTATCAATGCCAAATTTTGAAATCTAAATGACATTTTTACAATTTTAAAGCTTAAAATTAAACACAAGATGAAAAAAGGAGTAAACAATTTCTTTTTCCCTAATTTAACACAGCCCCAGTTTAAAGTGTACAAAATTAACACTAAATTCAAGTCTGTCCACAATGATACGTCTTTCGAAAATCAGGCTAGACGCTTGTAAGGGTCACTTGGTTTTAAAATGAAACTTTCAAATCAAATTTTCATTGCCTGCAATTTTACAAAATAATATTTTGTTTACAAAACTCTGAAAGCTCGTTAAAAACTCTTCCTCTGTAAAACTATTCAGGCACTCTTCGTAAAGTTTTGTTTTGCACTTATGCGGCCGTCGCTAAACAAAGTTACGCACGTATTGTTCAAAGTTTACTGTCACCTTTATTTTTCAATTCCTTCTGTTACTTCACTCTCTTCCTATATAATTTGTTTAGATATTCAGTTGTTAATAATATACTTTTTATTCATTAAAAATATTTTTTTTTTTGTAGTGGATAACACGTGATGTTATTACAGTGTTTTCAAATATGATTTTATGAATTAATTATAATTTTTTATGAGAGAAACACCTTTCACAAAAGGGTCAATGTATGCAATATAGTTATTTCATCCCATTGGCCAAAATAAATGATAGCATATGATTTCATAAAGTTGGTGATCTTATGTTAAAGGATATGTGGTAGAACAGCTGTTTTAACGCATAGGTTATGTTACTTTATTTATAATAATTGTAACTATTTTTAAAAAAAATAAAATGTGTTGATCTAAGCAGGAATTGAGTTATTTCTTTTATGAAAGTTATATTGCAATTATAGTATTTGAATTTACTTAGGAAGTTTTAAAATTTATATGAAATTTGCAAACATTTTAAATAATTTTTAGTTACAAAACATTAGAAAGAAACTTTGTAAACCCTTTCGTGTGAGACCTCTAAAACCCGCCTCGCCACGCCTCAGTAAAGTGGAGGTCGCCCAGTTAAACGTCGCAACTTTAGAGATGATTTCGTTACAGCCTTTCTACAGGTTAAATAATTTAAAGCTCGACTGATGATAAAATTGAACCGGAATCGGGTTTCAATCAACAGCGGTTCAAAGCGAAATAAAACCCCACCACTACATTATTGCCAGAACTGAGTGAACGCGAAATATCCCATTCGAAACATTGCGGTTAATTATCGAGCTACAACGTGCAAACATTGATTATTTTGTTGGTGCGTAATTAACGCGATTCTTGGCAATTTATATGTCAACGGAATAATGATGAGTTGCTGCACGCGGTCACAGAGCAGACATTCAAAGAGTTGCATAACTTCAACATGTGCTTCAGTTAATTTAATCACTTTTGTAATCGAAAAAATTGTATTTAACATTTAGTGTGATTCAGGCGGTAACAGTATCGACCTTAAGCCTTACAAATAGTCCATAATCGAAGCTCTGATTGAAATGTTATTGAATTTCTTTGGCGTGTTTCAGTCTTACAATTGAATGAATAATTACTAATATTTTAATTTAAAATTGGTAAGTAATTGTTAAAACTAGTTCTTAAAAATAAATTAAATTTAAGACATAAATAGATAAAACCTCTTATATCACAAAACCTTTATATTTATGTCCTGATGTACATTTCAATTTCATAGCAATCATCTGTAGAGGAGATTACTACAACCTTGTAGTAACGTGTAAGAGTTAGGTTTGTAGTAATGAAGATGATTGTTTTGAAATCGAAACATTCATCAGGACATAAATAAAATGTTTTTCTGGTTTATGGGGGTTTTATTTATTTATAATTAAAAATTACACCATAGCTGCTCAAATTTTTAACTATTTAAGACGTTTTCACCAAGAAAATACTTTTGTTCACTATTTTTTTTTGTAGGCCTATAATTATAATTTTGTAAAATCTAAAGATTGAGCTTAATTTTGTTGTAGAACTTTAAATTTTCGATAGATTAAGGGGGTTTTATTTATTTATAATTAAAAATTACACCATAACTGCTCAAATTTTTAACTATTTAAGACGTTTTCACCAAGAAAATACTTGTTCACTATTATTTTTGTAGGCCTATAATTATAATTTTGTAAAATCTAAAGATTGAGCTTAATTTTGTTGTAGAACTTTAAATTTTCGATAGATTAAGGGGGTTTTATTTATTTATAATTAAAAATTACACCATAGCTGCTCAAATCTTTAACTATTTAAGACGTTTTCACAAAGAAAATATTTGTTCACTAATGTTTTTGTAGGCCTAGAATTATAATTTTGTAAAATCTGAAGATTGACCTCAATTTTGTTGTAGAACTTTAAATTTTCGATAGATTTATCATATTGTGATTTTTCAACATAGTTTCAAATAGTATTTATAGCATGGCTATAAATAAACGCTTTTTTATTGGCGTACACAGACAGAACGAGGATTTCGGTACACATTTCCCATGTGCCTTCAATTAGCCAACCAAAGCGGGTGTAAATTACCGAGAGACTGAAGAGTCATCAGGTTTCTTACTGCCATAACACTCTCGAAATGCCGTTTTCATTAGGCGACCGCACTTTTTTCAAACCCCCGCGCCCCCCTGTGTAACAAGGACGCCATGAGGTTAATTACTGGAGAACATCCTAGGACCGGATTCTGCGGCGTGGCTTTGGACCCACTTTTTGTAAGGCCCGTAGTTACAGCTGTAAATTTGCTCGTGTTATTTCGTTTTATGACAACCAGATTGTTGAAGAATCGCGGGGCAGTTTTGGCAATTAGTCGGCATCCTTAGCTTTTTGTTCGCTTGATTCACCGACCTTTGGAAGGGAAAAAGTGTATATTTTAGGCTTGTATAAAAGTCTGATAAAAAGTATTAGGCAGACCTGTGTGTTCGTGTAATTAAAATATGACGTGAAGGGTTCTAGTTTTTATGCATCTAAATATTTTCAGAAAAGTGTGGAGATAGTGCCTATATATTTGTGGATATGTTCCACGCGCATGCGTGTCGCCCACACTTCGTCTTCCTAACCCCTAATTTTATTATTTCTTTCAGTTACACGCCTTCTCTTCTATAGTTTATTTTTATCTTTTTGTCAAATATTTGTACTTTCATTTCTTCCGTTATTCTACTCAACTTCCATTTTGTTATCAAATTATTAATCTTCCATTAGAAATACAAGCAAATAAGCTCTTAAAATTCTTTTTCTTCGCTTCGTCATACTAGCCGGGTTTCTTGGGGTGGTTATTCTAAGATAATTTACCTTAACAGGCACTCAAGTCTTTTCCTTACATTCCACAGCTGTATTGTTTAATTTATTGTAGACTTTATTGTTACTATCTGCTCACTATTCGTGTAACTATTCGGGCTACTGTCTCAACAACTCTAATTTACCATGATTTAACCATGATAATTTAACCATGATTCTTGTCTATTTTATATTTACAGTCTGCCGCTGATATCTTTGCCTCGGGGAGTTGAGGTTGAAAGCTGACAAAAGAAAGTGTTGATGACTGCGAGTAGAGGAATTTCCTTTACCGTTACGATCACGTACTGCGTTACGATGAAGACATACTTGTATTTCGTGAAATGTCATTTGTTTGTAGTATTAGTAAATTTGGGTGCTGCGAGGGACGGCAAGTAGCGGAAAGTTCGAGCTAATTATGTAACAAAACACATGAACCAAAAAATCATTTCTTTTATTCTTATCGTTTCAGTTCAAATCCAATTTGAAGGTAGTTCTAATAGAAATTTCTAATCATAGTCTCGAAAGGCATACTTACCTTCGAGCGGTCAACTCCTGTTGGTTTTTATAAACGTTTGAAGTAGTTTACCATAAAATCTGTTGCATATTTACCATCTCCTAACTGTATTTTTCCACTCCCTATTATTGTCTTTTACTTGTAACACAGTATATTCTTCGGTGTTTCTAAAAAAAAAGTTTATATACCAAATATAAAGCATTGAAGCAATATTCCGCTTAGCAGCTAGAAACTCCACCAACATAACATTAAAATTACAGTCTAATAACATTTAGTAACAGAATAACAGTACAGTATTGATGAAACTTCATTAAAGTAATTAATAATGATAATAATTGACGTACGTTCATAATTATGTATTATTAGGATATACTTTAACATTAAAAAAAAGAGTTTGTGTCATTAATATCGTTAAAATCATAGAGTCATAGAGAAAGATAGACAATTAATAACAGTATTAATAAAACTTGATAACACTAATTATTAAAAATGGTAATGACCTGACATAATAGTTTTTTATTATGACATACGTTACTACTAGTAAAGCATTAAAAAATGTAAAGAATTGTTGTCATTAATAACATTAAAGTTATAGAAAATGATAAACATTAATAACAGCATTGATAGAGCTTTATAAACAATAAGGTTAGAAACCACTCATTAATAATAAAACACCAACATTGATAAACATTAAAAATATAAAGTGTGACAAACATAAAAAATAATAAACCTCATATAATTTGTTAAAAAAATATTACCTTTATGAACATTAATAAATAATTGTTGACAAGAAATCATAGAAAGCAAGTATCACAACACTTGATAATAAGATTCCATGTTGGTTATTCGGAAACGAATCCTTTTCTTTACCTGCGACGATTCTCCAACTAACAGAAGATGGAGTTACAAGCTTACTTGTGGGAAAACAAAGTAAATTGGTTCGACTTGGGCTTGCTGTACACGCGTAACAATAACGACCTCGGTAGAAAAGATTTAAAGCCAGTTTCATTGTCCCATTTCTTATTGGTTAACTTCTCACTTGGGGCACTCATTAGCGCGCCTTTGTGAGAGATAAGGACTTATGTTTTTATGGAAGTTGTAATGTGAAAGGTTCGCTTCGGTGGCGACTGGGGAGGGGGAGCTATCGGGCCCTAAGTAACTAATTGTATTCTAATTGGAAACGTTCGTCTAGGAACATTGGATTAAACTTAAAAGCAGCGGAGTCAAATAATTTAAACGAGCTGGCCCGTAACTAATTAGGGTTAAACAGGAAAAGTAACAACTGCGAGACACGTTTTATGAGAAAGTGGTTTTACGCGATTGTAGCAATAAACAGAGAATTTAATGATCGACATGAAAATACCTCTATAAACCATTCTATTCATTTTAAATACAAGAACTATTTTGTTACTTTTTATAATTCTAAATTATATATTATAAATACATAACAACGATTGAAGGAAATGTATATAATTATTTAAAATATATAAATATTTATAGGCTACATTTAGAACTGTATATTTTTTGACGTTGCCTATAAATCCGGATATTCCGGATATCCGGATTACCGAATAAGCATTTCAGGACCAGGAAAAGCAGTAAACAAAAGGAGCTGTGCTCGTAAATATAACATGATCCAAATGAAAAATCTGTCTCAAGTCGGGTAGAAACATTACAAATGTGTAGTTTTAGATACAAAAACAAGTCCGAAGTCTTCTACGGCGGTTCATGTAGTAGCATGATGGAAATAACTGCAAACACAGAACAAAATTCTAGTGTAGATAGTAAGATAGAGATCGGCAAGGAAAGAGTATCCAGTAAACACGTCAGATCCTGCTGAAGCTTTCACGAAAGGTCTAAAGCAATGTTGGTTTGTAGTTTCATGGAGCAGAGTTTTGTCACTAGGGTTGTAGAATTCGGCTATTCCCGTCTGGGTCGAAATGTAATGGAATGAGAATATAGGGAGGACTAAGGCAGGAATATAACATTCTCTGGTAGAGAAAATATAGGGATAATGTTCAGCGAGTCTCGTGTAGAAACAATCTCTATAGGGAAAACAAAGATATGTCTACCGTTGCATATAAGAAATAACATAAAGGACAGATGGATCATGATAGGTGCTGATGGTAAATGATAACTAGTCCAAGGAAATGCTATAATAATCCCCTGTCACTAGATTGAGGGCAAGTTTCACTAGAGATTTATCTTTGTCTTTATACACTTTTGGTGAGACTAGTTAGGACTAGACATCGATACTTGAGCTACTTCTATTTACACATGCGTAGGCCTACATTTAATTCCTTAGTTCTATTCGTAATAAAGTAATTTTTGAATTACACAAAAACAGACCTTAGTCCCCACATCTGACCGTTCTTTTGTCAATTCTAATTTACAGCTAATTAAATTTACTGCCCACATCAAATCTGATAAGTTTACATAGAGTCTGAATCCACACTCTGGAAAATTAAGGCATCCCTTAGGCAGGGACGTTTACCAGCAAGTACACGCTCTCACAACTGAGGTTAAAGGTAGTGAGTAACAGGAAAAATAAGCAACTCTCTGGTCAAAAGATAAGCTTGACATTTTCTGAGCCTAAGGCATAGGACGAGGAAATGTTAAACAAAAAATCATTTCAAAGCAAGAACACAAAGAGAACTGTGTTTTCGTAATTCCTGCAGAAATTGTAAATGATGACATCGACTCCTGAATTTAGCGGGTTTTAATACGTAACCTAAATCGTTACGATTTATCACGGTGAGGGCCAAAAAGCTCACCAGATCAGGTATTACCAAATATCTCCTGGTGAGGTATATCTTGCGGTCTCTGCTTTGAATAATAGAGCTATTTTTTCATTGGTCAGACGAAAGGACAGATGCACTTCCACTTGGGAGACGATGAAAGAGAACACTTTGAAATTCAAAAGAACAACAGTATTAATTTCCGTTGGTTTTTATCTATACAAAACATTATTTTATCTTACAGGCGGTATCGGATCTGGGCCTTGCTGGGTCTAAGGCGGTAAGATAAGGTAATTGCATTTATCCGGGGAGTTTTTCAGATTTACTTGCTCAAAGCACATACTTTACACTGTTTCAGGCAATAACAAACGTACACAGTTTAAATGATTTCTTAGAAAAATTCCTTCCTATCTGGCGAATAAATACACACTCAACACAAACAAAAATAAAAGAGACATTGTTTTGCAGACTAAAAACAACTGTATAGTCTACTCAAACAAAATTTAATATGGTTGGATTATAGAGTAGATGCTATTGTAAAACCAACGTATGTCACGAGTACGTACATTAAAAAAATGTTAAAACTGTAAATAGTACATATAGAACAACGTAACAAAATAATAAAAGGAAGGAGGAAAACATATAAATAAACCAGAAAAGAATTGTGTTGAGTTACAATTACATGAACTCTCTACAACACTTGTCACAATAAAGAAATATTTTAAGTCTCATTGGGGTAAAAAAATACAAAAGTTATCGGTAAATACAAATCATTGTTTCGGGCCTCCAGAAGTACAGGGCCCGGGGGGGGGGGGGGTTGCACGTACTTGGAACTCCTCTGGTTCCAGCTAAAGAGCGAATTAAGATTGTTGGGTGGAAATAATTTGGAAAGTATAAACAAAATAAAATACCCCATCCTGATGTTTTATTGAGGAAAAGAATTCACTTGCGTGCGATTTGATTCGTTTATAAGTTGCCTTCTATAACGTGGCTACAACTACCTGCCACTTACACTCAAATTTAATTCCTTATCTCGACAGAGGGATGTGTAAACTGGAAACGAGGTTTAACCTCAGTCAAGGCCCTCTACTCAACACAATGTGTATAAACCTCACCGCAATTGTAGGTCAAATTTTATAAGCTGGCACTAAGGGGCTGCGGACCTTGGCGAGAGACCGAGGACGAGGGGAGGGTGGACGTGCTCGCAGGTCATTTTCAAAAACATCGGCCTTTGGACTTCCGCTAACTCATAGGGTTGACTCATTATTTTGTACTTTTTAATGTGTCGTATAAATAACAACAAATGTAAATAGGGCGTCACGGAAGCGTGCTAACAGGATTGTCTAAGGGTAGGGACGGGTAGGCAGCGATTTATGGTCCCAATGAGTTGTTAAAATGAGATGATGTTTTTAGATGACGAATACACAATTTATACCTAAGAACCTAGTGTCAGCGTATAACATGTGACCCATATACTATCAGGTAGGAACTCTCTCTTGTAGAAAACGTATACTCCGGGTAAGCAACCCATCCGAATGAGGCATTGGTTACTCACATTGGGAACCAATGTGTTCCATCTTTGTCCCTACCTTTACATCACATTCTTGTCTTTCCTTACCTCTCTTCCTACATTTTGCTCCTATACGTACATACCTTCCTACTTAGCCAATAGAATGTATGTCCACTTCGGAGAGCATTCGAAACTGTACGTTATCCTTCCTAAACTCTAGGGTTGGGATCCTCCGTCTCACATGCGCATGCGGTTAGTATAGGCTACTGCGGGTGATGGAAACTGTATTGATTGAAAATATACCAGGCTGATAAGCTATTTCCATGAAAAATCAGGATATAGTGAAATGAAACAATGCAGTAAGTGCCACGCTAAGAGCGGGATGAAAACACATGACAAGAAAAACCCCTGCCAGGAACACTCCCGTGGTACATTATGCAGGAGCCCCAGGGCTAATATATTCTTATGCTACGGGATATATAGGGATATTATCTTCCAAATAAATACCTTTATAGTGAGGTTATGGTAGGAATGGAATGCACTTCTTATGACTAGAGCTAGACGGTTATTAGGAGCAACGGTCGTCTATATGTGTCGTACCCAATCAGGAAATGAGTGTGGATGTTGTATGTAAGTAGCCCTCTCTGTAGAACCATCTTGATAATTGTCGGAGGTGTCTCGGCTTAGAAATTTTTGTTACCCGGGTCTGGGCCCCCAGAACCCACCCTTGGTGACAGTCAACCTCTATGAAGATGATTTCGTCTCACATGCCTATGAGGTTAGTATCCCTACCGCGCGTGAAGGAAACCGGGGGTTTTATCTTCTTACTTTAACGCCATCTTTGTTCACAACGGGCAAATAGGTTATTAGCAGATTACATCATTCTAATCTGTATTTTTAATAAAAATCTTTTAACCAGCTCAAATTACATATATTACCAATAATAAATATATTTTTGGTAACAAATTCGTGCCCCTACAGTCTTTTAGAACAAAACACGAAGCTTAGCCTCAGGTATTGTTTAAACCTGAACTTTACTTCTCTCCCACACCAGGTCTCTGATTAACACCGCTACGTTTTTATTTGTATTTATAACTTTATTCCTCTTTGTTAACGTTAATTCCAAACGCTCATAAATTTAGCCCGCTTAAAAGAGATATATAAGTTTCTAACAGGGGCTAATTTATAAGTAATTTCTGTTCGAACGGCGCGGCGGAGCAGATGTGTTATCGGAACAGCTGTGTGCGTCTTACTCTCGTCGCCTCCTGGACGGTAGCCCGTTCGCGTTAAATTACCCATGAATATGCATTCCACACTTAACACCATAAAGACCGATTATTCTTGTCACAAAGGAACAAATTAAATGAAAGCATTGTGCGGGAACAGTGTTAATATTTCGATTAGCAATGCTATGGTAATAGCTCCGGGCCGCACACACAGCGTCTGTTCGTTAGTTGCTCGTAAACGGTTTTATTTGCTGCAGTTGTAATGGTGAGATGTGCGACAGCACAGAAAATTATTGGTATCTTTCTTCGACTTTGTCAAACTTATCGATTCTTTCATTAAAGTCTCTGGAGGTAGTTTAAAAGAGATATTTATCTCTTATCAACACGTAAATCTTATTCAACACCAATGCTATCTAGTAATGCAGATGATAATCAGGTATAAGGTGTAGAATATTAAAAATGTGCTGTCATAACAATATTACAAACAGCCTCTAGAAAAACAAAATGTATTTTGAAAAAAGAGGGCATTATAGCTGTATTGCATTATAGCTACAATAGCTAAAATAGCTAATAGGAATATAACTACAATGTACCTGGTTGGTTTGGGATAATTACCTGTCATAAGAACAATAAAAGTTTCCACCGCAAACTAACCGGTTGATTGTGAAATGAGATCCATTTTGAGCACGCAATGCAGGTACGTGTGATCGTGACACCTCTGACGTCACAATATGGATGCCACTCCAAGTATTCGTTACCTTGCGATAGGAAACTTTATTACCTTTTTTGTAATTAAAAGAATCATCATCGGATACTTTGTAGCTATATTATATTGTAGTGCGACATAATGCTATGTTTCTTTGAGTGTATGCAGTTTTATATGTATACATAGGGTGGGATTGCTTTTTTAAAATTTTTTCCGTTTTGGTATTCAGAGACAGGTTTTATTATTTTTTTTTTTTGTTCGTTCTCTCTTCTGCATCACCACGTAAAATTTACATTGCAATATCACTTACGTAGAGATATTCGATAAATACGTAAAAAAATTGGATATTTTCTAGCAAATAAATGTAAATACATCAATAAACCATTCTATTCATTTTAAACACAAGAATGATTTTGCTACTTTTTATAGTTTAAAATTATATATTATAAATACATAACTAAAACAACGATTGAAGAAAATTTATGTAATTATTTAAAATATTATATTATTTAATATCACTTACTTAGAGATATTCGATAAATACCTAAAAAATGTGCAAATTTTCTAGCAAATAAATGTAGCAAATTGTAGGTGTTTCTTAATTTTATTATTTTATTATATTCATAATTCCTTTCTGCATCGTCAGGTAGAAATTTCATTCCAATATGTCTGACGTAGGAATAATCGATAAATAGTTATTTTTCAATTTTGGATATTAAGAGACAGGGTTTATTACTTCGTGATCGTATTCCCTTTCTATATCGCCAGGTAAAATGTTCACTAGAATGTTTCTTACGTAGGAATAATCGATAATATTTAATAAAACTTCTTTTCTCATCAAACCAAGAGCTCTACAAATTTCCCTTCTCTGGCTCTGATTCCACTGAATTTCCTTCCAACAGTTTTTCATTCAAAAATATTTAGTAACACAAATAATTTCTTAATCAGTATCAATTAGCTGATTGATAAAACGGTCATAGACCGTTCTTTCACAGCATGTAACCTTCACAGCATATGCAGATTGCGTCTATATTAATTATAAACTTACTTAAACTTACATACCATTCAACCCTTCCCAGTACAGTATATAAGTCATTTTTAGATTTACAGGTAAAATTAAAAATTTTATATTTGTAAATATCTTTCATTTTTTCCTTTTAAACAATGCGACTACACGTTTTATAGACTAGTTTTAGATGACCAATAGTATTTTTTCCAACCCTTATTTGATAATTAAAACCAGATTTTCGTACAAACAAAGGTAACCAGCTTACACAAACAAATCGTATAAAATCCCTGACACTTAGTACAGAGCTAATCAAAGGCAGATTTGAAGAAATATATTTAGAGCGTAAGGTAGAAGGGGGTAGAAAACACACGAGGTAAATGGCGAGCGCTAAGGGCTGGAGGGTAAGATGAATGGTAATGGTGGCTCTACTATGGATATAAATGAGAGGGTGTACGCCGTGCGCCTGGCTTTAGGGGGTAGCTTTGTTTTAAGAGACGCTTCCCTATTTCTAACGACACGCACGCTCCTTCTTAGGCTACCCCTTCGGTTTTTCCACTTATGCATATTCCGGTCTCGTACTGTAATGTCTGAAGCCGGTTGGACAGACTTGAACTTGAGAAAAAATTCGCCAGTAACTGTGTTTTAACGAAAATAATAAATTTATGGTATATTTTTACCACTCAATACATTTAATAACTAATACATTTATAGGACTGTTCTAAAATACCAACTACAAAGAAATTAACAAATACAAAATCACTGACGAGAAAAAGGTTTGAAAAATTTTTTACTATTATTTTTACGATTATTGAAACTTAGAATAATTTGATAAATTTATAAAAAATCCATGATATTAGTAGAGTACGGATAAATTTTTTTTTTTAGTTTTAAAGAAAATTGAGCAAAAAAGTATTAACGTTATATTTCGGTCTCGTACTGTAATGTCTGAAGCCGGTTGGGCAGACTTAAACTTGCGACAAAAATCGCCACTAAACATAATATAACTAACAATAATGTATTTTAACAATATATGGTAAATATTTACCACTGCGTACATTTAATAACAGATAAAGTGGTAAACAGAATAATCGCTTCTAAAATTGTAAATCTCTCGGTTCCAAAAAAGTACCAAACACAAAATCACTGACGAAAAAAGGGTTTAAAAAATTGTTTGCTGCTATTTTTACGATTATTAAAACATAGAATAATTTGATAAATTTATAAAAATTGCATGGCATTAGTACTGCTACCGATAAAAATTGTATTTTAATTTTCAAGATAGGCCTAATGGAAAAACTAACAGATATAGATATAGCAAAAATACTCATATCTTAGGATTGCGAACAGACTGATTGACAATTGAAGAAAACGTACAGTTTAAACGGTTTAAAACTTTTCTTTCACGTTTGTCTGCATAGGAGGTACGAGTACCAGATTCCACTAGGGATGGTCGATCCAATGACTTGAACAGATCGGTGATTTTAGTGACAGCGCTAGGTTTGGATAAGGTGCTTTTACCGGTGACTTTTGTACCAATGACAAGGGATACTGACACTGCTCTGAATGAGCCAATAACAGGTAGACATACCACGCTGGGGAAATGATTCTACACCTTGCTTTTTTTTAAAGAGTTATTTTATTTAAAAATAAACTCCTACGAAATTAAAAACAAACTATCGAGTGCAAAATAGCGTCTACTACACACAACACTGTCACTGTCTTGAAACTTGACGCAAATCGACGACCCACACACGACGTAAATGTGTAGAACCAGTGACAGCGACAAATCAACCAATGACAGCTGTGGTAAAATATCAGTAACTTTTCAGTCGCGACAGCGTCATTTTGCCCAACTACAGCAGAGATAACCTCCCCTCTCCCCTTCAGTCAACGACACTGTACGATAATCGGCGCCGTGAGTCGAGCGGTAGAGCAGAGCCAGTGATAGCGACAAATCAACCAATGACAGCCGTTTTATCCAGTGACTGTGTCATTTTACCCAGTCAAAACTACCGATCGATCCATTGTCACTGGAACTGGCATTTTCCATATTTTGTCCCTGGTACCATCAGCGACAAACGAATATCAATGGCAAGCCACGGTGACAGAAAATATCAACCATCCCTGGATCTTATGCGGATTGATCTGGCACTCTCGTGATATCCTTCTACACTAAGAACAAAGTGTCAGACATTACATACACACACATAAAATTAAACTTACTTCCTTTTTCACATAAATCCTTAGGAAAGGCACGAGGTAAACACTTTGACCATAGTACAGAGCAGGCCTACTTCAGGTCATCAACCCTGATTCCACTTACTAATCTTTTCTCCTCCCCTCGACACCACCTACTCTTTTGGAAAATATTAGGTGTAACTGGCCCTCACTGCGCCCTGAGAATCTCTATGGGTTTTTACTTTATACATAGCCTGTATTCCAAAACTCTTTCATACCTTTATATTTGATATTACTCGATTGAATAATTTTATTGGTTTTAGTAACAAAAAATGCAGTCTCTGCACTAGATTTGTTGACATTAATCGAAATGGTTAATTTTACTTTTTTTGTTTTCTTAAAATGAGTGTTTAAAGAAAAACTTCCAGTAATCCTTTTGCCATCGAGATATTCACATTTTACTTACATCCTGACAGGAGTAACATATTGCAATATTATTTTAGGGCTATACGAGTACATATCAGAAGGACTGGCCTTAGACTGGCACAACTACCCCTAACTCGGCCGCTACGTAACCTAGGACTATAGGGGTAGTTTTGGATGATGCTCAAGGCCATCGCCTACCTGATCGTAGCCTTAGGGGTGGTTTGAACACGTCCAGAGGGGTGGGGGGTAGTTTTTCGAAAAAAATTATTTTCAACCCACTTACCTAAGCTAGCCAAATTTGATCAAACCTAACCTAACCTAAGTGTTGGGGGTGACCTCAGCCACGTTTAGGACCATCTCTGGGGGTAGCTCCGGGGGTGGATTGGGGGTGGGGGGTAGTTTTCGAAAAAATTTTGGAAAAACGTGTCTTGACCGATGGGGTGAGTTTAGAGTCTATTACGGGCTGCTGAGGGGTAGTTTCACTTAGGGGTAGTTTTTACAAAAAATATGAAATTGCCAAAAATCGGTCGGTTGGATCAACAGACAGTACGGGATACGTGTAGAGTCCGTTATGGACCGTTGCGGGGGCTGTTTCACCTAGGGGTAGTTTTCACAAAAAATATGAAATTGCCAAAAATCGACCGGATGGATGAACAGACAGTACGGGATATGTCTAGAGTGCATTATCGCGTCGGTAGGGGTAGTTTCACCTAGGGGTAGTTTTTCGAAAAAATAAAATCCGACCCACTTACCTAAATGATTAAAGACGACTCTGAATGACCTTGAGCATGGACCAGGGGCCTAATTGACTACGTCTAGTGGTGGTTATTGGATCCAACCCAACCAACCCATAGGGTAATATCAAAAGCATGCAGGTCCATCATGAATGAAGGCGGGTCTGAATGAATGAAGGCGGCTCTGAATGACCTTGACCACGGACCAGGGGCCTAATTGACTACGTCTAGAGGTGGTTATTGGATCCAACCCAACCAACCCATAGGGTAATATCAACAGCGTGCAGGTCCATCATGAATGAAGGCGGGTCTGAATGAATGAAGGCGGCTCTGAATGACCATGATCATAGACTATGAGGTGTATTTGACTACTTCTAGAGGTAATTAATGGAAAAAAAACCAAATCAGGCATATGACGCAACAACCGCCGGGACATCCTCCCCGGAGGTAGCTACCGGCGTGGGGTTATCTTAAGATATAACTGTTTAATATATGAAATATCAACGCTCGAACGACTCAGGGCCCACCCTAAAATGAACGGTATAACCCAGGGTAATGAGGGATACAAGTTGAATGTTAAATGCCGCGTAGGCCGCTCACTCGAACCCTGACGGGCCAGCGCCTTAAAAACAAAATATCTAAAAACATACCAGGTATAGCAACAGAGGTATCTAGTAGGGCCCACCTCCAAAGGTAAAAAAATAAACAGTGTAACAAAGCCTTATCGCTTGAGTGAATACGTTTGACCTACATGTGCAGGCATGTAGAGATAACGCAAATCCCTAGAACCGCAAAGACAAATAGCTACCGGTGGTCTATTTTCATATTATAAAAATAATAAGCAGTTACCTGTACAACAAAATAAATACCTTTGCAGATAAGAGAGCAAGAACCTGGACACATAGAAGAATCAAATACGTGTGCAGACAGAAGAAGCAAGGATCTGGACATATAGAAGAAGCAAAGACCTGGACGGATAGGAAAATAAAGGACCCGGACAGGTATACGAGGCAATGCTTGGGCAGATAGAAAAAACAAGGATTTGGACAGGTAGACGAGGTAGGGCTTGGGCAGATAGAAGAAACAACGATCTGGACAGATAGAAGAAGCTAGGACATGGATAGGTAGACGAGGCAAGGCTTGGACAGATTGAAGAAGCAATGACCCAGAGAGATTGATGAGGTAAGGCTTGGACAGATAGAAGAAGCAAGAACCTGGACAAATAGAAGAAGCAAATACCTGGACTGGTATACGGAGTAACGTCCCGGACAGATAGAAGAAACAAATATCTGGACAGATAAAAGAACCAAGGACTTCGGCACGTAGAGGAACCAAGACTTGGACAGACGGAAGAAGCAAGGACATGAACAGATAAGAGAAGTAAGGACCTGGACGGATAGAAGAAGCAAGTACCTGGACAGATAGAAGAAGCAGGGATATGGACAGATAGGGGAAGCCTTGCCAGATAGGAGGAGGTCCTTGACCTGGACAGATAGAAGAAGCAAATACAAGGACACATAGAAGAAGCAAAGACCTGGACAGATGGAATATGCAAGTACCGGGACAAATAGAAGAAGCGAGTAGTTGGACAGATAGAAGAAGTAAGGACTTGGACAGATATGAGAAGCACGGACTTGGGCAGATAGAAGAAGCAAGTACATGGATACATAGAAGAAGTAAGGATATGGACAGATAGGAGAAGCAAGGACCTGGACCGATAAAAAGAGCAAATACCTGGACAGATAGAAGAAGCAAGGACCTGTACCGATGGAAGAAGCAAGTACATGGACTGATAGAAGAAGCAAGGACCTGGACCGATAAAATAAACAAGCACTTGGGCAGATAGAAGAAGCAGGTACTTGGACAGATAGTAGAAGTAAGCACCTGGACAGACAGAAGAACCCAAGGCCTACATATATATATAATCAGAAATCAGTGTAAATAATCAAATAGCCTCAATGGATATATCCTATAGCTGCAAATGTATCTAGATATAAAGGTATAAATGGAGAAACACTAATAAAGAGGCCTATCACAAAACGAGAATAAATATATGTTATAAAACGATCCTAAAACGGTGCCAAGCCAACATGCATGCTATCATACATATTCGTATATACCGTGTTAAGCCAACATACGTGATAGTCCACATAATGTATTAAACAAATATGCATGTAAACCTGCATACATACTATGCTAAGCCGACTTATACGAATCCCTAAATGTGCCTACTATGTCGGTAAACCACCGGCCAAAGCCTATATGATCTAAGCCTGACACACATTTACACCTCGTCTATCGGGTAGAACCTGACAACTGTATAATATGGGAAGTACTATATGGTATAGCTAACAACGCATAACCTATCACGCCCAAGACGGTCAACAAACATTACAATATAATTAAAAAAAGTTACGCAACCTATATACATACAGTGCTAAGCCAACATTCAGGCATATATACTTTGTTAAAACAGCATGCAATATACTCTAAATAGCCATATATACGTTGTTAAACCAATATGCAGGTTAACCTATACACCCTGTATTAGGCCGATACCCCACACAGGTGTATATACTATGTTAGGCCCACATAATGCGTTAAACAAACATGTGTGTAAGCCAGCATACATATTATGCTAACCCGACAAGGGCCTACAAATTATAACACATTATATCCAACGCATAGTTTAGCTAAAGGGCTATCACACACTATCCTACAAGTTGCCCACAAATTACCACATAATACCTGATCAATAACACATAGTATCCGAAGCATAACCTGACGAAGGGTTAACATATAGTATCCAGAGGCCTCGCTAATGATTAACACATTGTATCCATAAGGCCTACTATGTCGGTAAACCACAGGCCTAAGCTTATGTGATCAGAGCCTGACACACATTTTCACCCCGTCTATCAGGTAGAACCTCAGGCAGGTGACTGTATAATATGGGAAGTACTATATCGTATAGCTAACAATCACGCATAACTTATCACGCCCATGACGGTCAGCAAATACTACAATATAATTAAAAAAAAAAGTCACGCAGCCTATATACATACAATACTAACCAATATAGGCATATATACTATGTTAAACCAGAACGCAATATACTCTAAATAGCCATATATACGCTGTTAAACAAATATGCGTGTAAACCTACATAAATACTATGGTAAGCCAACATGCATGCTATCATACTGTGTTAAGCCTAAATACATAATAGAATACATAATATGTTAAACATATATGTGTGTAAGTTTGCATAGATATTATGCTAAGAAGACATGGGCCTACAAAGTATAACACATTATATCCAGTGTATAGTTTAACTAATTGATATCACACACTATCCCACAAGTTGCCCACAAATTACCACATAATACCTGATACATAGCCCGGTTATTCATTATCACATAGTATACGATGCAAATCACGACTAGGGCTAACACAATATATCCAAACCATAGCCTGACGATGGGTTAACATATAGTATCCGATGAGAAGTATGAATACATAATATCCGCTGCATAGCTCGGCTAAAGTTCGTCATATAGCACTCGAAGTATAGCATGACAAACACATAGCATCTCATGAGTGGCGTGATAAAAGGTAACACATAGTATCCGATACACAACCTAGGATCGAATATGACGTCATCCAGGTGGAGAACAAGATGGCTGTAATGGTGATACCGAGTTCAAAAGGGCTATGGTGGCTAAGACCTGTGTAGGCTAGATCAAATAATTAACGTTTCAACTAAACTACTGTCTTACGCGTCGTTTAACCAACATACGCGAAGTTCAAACGAACAGCATTGACACCAAGTCCAAATAGGCTATGGCGGCCATGCCCAGATCAGCGTTTCAGCTAATCAAAATGAAAAACTTACGCTAATCAACCAACATCTACACCGAAGTCAAATGGGTTATGGTTAGTGAAGGCACCAGCAAAAGCTTTAAGCCCTAGACATAATTATAGCTATCAACGCGTACCAAAATAGCTATGCAGAAACCGTCAAGGCCATTACACATATTGTCCAGGTATGTTCTCCATCAAACCGAGACTTTAGACACCATCTCTGTAAAACAGCTACCAATTTATACTCTACCACAATAGGTATGTCAAAACTGTTACCGACTCCTAATCTAAGACAATGGTTACGTAAAGCCCTTTATCAATTTAAGACCTTAAGCGATATCTTCGTAAAGACAGCCACAATAGTTACGTTAAAAAGAGCTACCGATGCTCACCCTACCATAAAAGCTACGTACAAACGGCTAATATTGTATAACCTATCACAAGACTTATGTAAAAACAGCTATGCATAACCTGTCACACAATAACTGCGTAAAGGCAGCTAACAATGCCTACCCCCTTTAAAATAGCTACGAAAAGATAACAACCAATACATACCCTATCATAATAGCTATGTAAAGACAATAACTGTGTAAAGGCATCTAACAATGCCTACCCCATTAAAATAGCTACGAAAAGATAACAGCCAATACATACCCTATCATAATAGCTGTGTAAAGACAATTAAAGATGCATAGGCTAACTCGTCATTGACTGCTACTAAATAATGAACCATCACACTAGCCTCGTAAAGACAGCTACCAACATCACAATAGCTACGTAAAAACAGTTATCGATCAATGACCAAGATAATACTTACGTAAGATCTATATCAGTGCTAAGACAATAGCTCCGTAAGGAAAACCTACCACTGCATGAACTACGACAACAGCAAGGTATGGACGGCTACCAATACATTACTTATCACAGCTACCAACACATAACTCTTCACATTAGCTAAGTAAATAGCGCTACGATTGAATAGCCTATCACACAGGCTAACTGAGGGGTCACTAACTAACCCATCACAATATCTCTGTACATGGCAGATGGCGTGATGATCCTCATCTTTATCCCACACCCAACAGTAGGTTAGGTTAGAAGCACTCTGGCCAGCTTAGGTTAGTGGGTTGAAAATAATTTTTTCTAAAAACTACCCCTCTAGACGTGGTTGAACACCCAACAGTAGGTTAGGTTAGAAGCACTCTGGCTAGCTTAGGTTAGTGGGTTGAAAATAATTTTTTCTAAAAACTACCCCTCTAGACGTGGTTGAACCCTCCCCCAAGGCTACGATCAAGGTCACATCGACCGCCTGCTTCATCCAAAACCACCCCTAACTTCTACAACCACAGGTCAGTTATGCCCGTGATGGAGATACGACCAACCTTTGAAAGTTAGGGGTGGTTTTGGATGATGCAGGCGGTCGATGTGACCTTGATCGTAGCCTTGGGGGAGGGTTCAACCACGTCTAGAGGGGTAGTTTTTAGAAAAAATTATTTTCAACCCACTAACCTAAGCTAGCCAGAGTGCTTCTAACCTAACCTACTGTTGGGTGTTCAACCACGTCTAGAGGGGTAGTTTTTAGAAAAAATTATTTTCAACCCACTAACCTAAGCTAGCCAGAGTGCTTCTAACCTAACCTACTGTTAGGTGTGCGATAAAGATGAGGATCATCACGCCATCTGCCATGTACAGAGATATTGTGATGGTTTAGTTAGTGACCCTCAATTAGCCTGTGTGATAGGCTATTCAATCGTAGCGCTATTTACTTAGCTAGTGTGCCGAGTTATGTGTTGGTAGCTGTGATAAGTAATGTATTGGTAGCCGTCCACACCTTGCTGTTGTCGTAGTTCATGAAGTGGTAGGTTTTCCTTACGGAGCTATTGTCTTAGCACTGATATAGATCTTACGTAAGTATTATCTTGGTCACGGATCAAAAACTGTTTTTACGTAGCTATTGTGATGTTGGTAGCTGTCTTTACGTGGCTAGTGTAATGGTTCATTATTTAATAGCAATCATTACTGAGTTAGGTTATGCATCTTTAGCTGTCTTTACATAGCTATTATGATAAGTTATGTATTGGTTGTTATCTTTTCGTAGCTATTTTAATGGGGTAGGCATTGTTAGCTGCCTTTACGCATTTATTGTCTTTACATAGCTAATATGATAGGGTATGTATTGGATGTTATCTTTTCGTAGCTATTTTAATGGGGTAGGCCTTGTTAGCTGCCTTTACGCAGTTATTGTGTGACAGGTTATGCCTAGCTGTTTTTACATAAGTCTTGTGATAGGTTATACAATATTAACCGTCTGTACGTAGCTATTATGGTAGGGTGAGCAGCGGTAGCTCTAACGTAACTATTGTGATATAGTATGGATTGGTAGCTGTCTTTACGAAGATATCGCTTAAGGTCTTAAATTGATAAAGGGCGTTACGTAACCATTGTCTTAGATTAGGAGTCGGTAACAGTTTTGACATACCTATTGTGGTAGAGTATAATTTGTTAGCTGTTTTACAGAGATGGTGTCTAAAGTCTCGGTTTGATGGAGAACATACCTGGACAATATGTGTAATGGCCTTGACGGTTTCTGCATAGCTATTTTGGTACGCGTTGATAGCTATAATTATGTCTAGGGCTTAAAGCTTTTGCCGGTGCCTTCACTAACCATAACCCATTTGACTTCGGTGTAGATGTTGGTTGATTAGCGTAAGTTTTTCATTTTGATTAGCTGAAACGCTGATCTGGGCATAGCCGCCATAGCCTATTTGGACTTGGTGTCAATGCTGTTCGTTTGAACTTCGCGTATGTTGGTTGGTTAAACGATGCGTAAGACAGTAGTTTAGTTGAAACGTTGGTTATTTGATCTAGCCTCCACAGGCCATAGGCCTTTTTGAAGTCGGCATCAACATTGCCACCATCTTGTTCTCCACCTGGATGACGTCATATTCGATCCTAGGTTGTGTATCGGATACTATGTGTTACCTTATATCACGGCGCTCATGAGATGCAATGTGTTTGTCAAGCTATACTTCGGGTGCTATATGACGAACTTTAGCCGAGCTATGCAACGGATATTATGTGTTACTTTGTATTCATACTTCTCATCGGATACTATGTGTTAGCCCTAGTCAGGCTATGGTTTGAATATGTTGTGTCAGCCCTAGTCATGACTTGCATCGACCGCTATGCGTTAATGATTATCCGGGCTATGTATCAGGTATTATGTGGTAATTTGTGGGCAGCTTGTAGGTTAGTGTGTGATATCCATTAGCTAAACTATGAACCGAATATAATGTGTTATACTTTGTAGGTCCATGTCTTCTTAGCATAATATCTATGCTGGCTTACACACATATATGTTTAACACATTATGTATTCTATTATGTATTTGGGCTTAAAATAGTATGATAGCATGCATGTTGGCTTACCATAGTATTTATGTAGGTTTACACGCATATTTGTTTAACAGCGTATATATGGCTATTTAGATTATATTGCATGTTGGTTTAACATAGTATATATGCCTATATTGGTTAGCACTGTATGTATATAGGTTGCGCGACTTTTTTTAATTATATTGTAGTATTTGTTGACCGTCATGGGCGTGATAGGTTATGCATTGTTAGCTATACGATATAGTACTTCCCGTATTATACAGCCGCCTGCCTGAGGTTCTACCTGATAGACGGGGTGAAAATGTGTGTCGGACTCTGATCATATAAGCCTGGGCCTGTGGTTTACCGACATAGTAGGCCTTATGGATACAACGTGTTAATCGTTAGCGAGGCCTCTGGATACTATATATTAAACCTTCGTCAGGCTATGCATTGGATACTATGTGTTATTGATCAGGTATTATGTGGTACCTGTAGGATAGTGTGTGATAGCCGTTTAGCTAAACTATGCAGTGGATATAATGTGTTACAATTTGTAGGCCCTTGTCGGCCTAGCATAATATGTATGGTGGCTTACACATGTTTGTTTAACGCGATATGTAGGCCTAACATAGTATATACGCCTATCTATGATAGCATGCATGTTGGCTTACCAGAGTATTTATTTGGTTTACACGCATATTTATTGAACACACTATAAGGGCAATCACTTATACAGGCTTAACATATTATATAGGCATGTGTGGGTAACGGGATGTATATAGGTTAACCTGCATATTGGTTTAACATCGTATATTTGGCTATTTAGAGTATATTGCACGCTGTTTTAACATAGTATATATGCCTGAATGTTGGCTTAGCACTGTATGTATATAGGTTGCGCGACTTTTTTTTTAATTATATTGTAATATTTGTTGACCGTGATGGGCGTGATAGGTTATGCATTGTTAGCTATACCATATAGTACTTCCCTTATTATACGGTTGCCAGGTTCTACCTGATAGACGAGGTGTAAATGTGTGTCAGGCTTAGATCATATAGGCATTGGCCGGCGGTTTACCGACATAGTAGGCACATTTAGGGATTCATGTAAGTCGGCTTAGCATAGTATGTATGCAGGTTTACATGCATATTTGTTTAACACATTATGTGGACTATCACGTATGTAGGCTTAACATGGTATATACGAATATGTATGATAGCATGCATGTTGGTTTAGCATCGTTTTAGGATCGTTTTATAACATATATTTATTCACGTTTTGTGATGGGCCTCTTTATTAGTGTTTCTCCATATATACCTTTTATATCTAGATACATTTGCAGCTATAGGATATATCCATTGATGCTATTTGATTATTTACACTGATTTCTGATTATATATATGTATACCGTGGTATGACGATATTACATAGTAATTTGATACAGTATTCAGATCATAAACATGCGCCTAGATTCACAACGACACGGTCGCTCGAGTTTTAGGCTTGCTATAGCGGTCACCGGCTGCCTTTGCGGGTTTAAGATATTGCGTTATCTCTGCAAGTCTGTACATGTCTAGCACACCTGCTATGTAGGCCAGGCGTATTCCCTCACACGAAACGGCTTCGTTGCATTGTTTATTATTTTGTAGCATAGACAATTTTAGGTTTGGCAATCATATACCCCTGGGCCCCTCTAGTTAGGGTGGGCCTAATACCTGCATAGAGTCGCTCGAGCGCGGATACGTCATCAACTATATTAAATCTTTACGCGGGCTTGATGGGTTATGCATTAATAGATGTACCCTATAGTACCTCCCATATTATACGGTTGCCTACCTGTGGCTCTACCTGATAGAAGAGGCGAAAATAGCTCTGATCATAATGGCTTTTGGCGGTGGTTTACCGACATAGTAGGCGCCTTTAAGGATTCATGTATGTCGGCTTAGCATAGTATGTATGCATGCTTACATGCTTTTATTTGTTTAACACATTACGTGGGCTATCGTATATATTGGTTTAGCTATACCTTATAGTACTTCCCATATTATACGGTTGCCTGCCCGTGGTTCTACCTGATAGAAGAGGTGAAAATAGCTCTGATCATAAAGGCTTTTGCCGGTGGTTTACCGACATAGTAGGCGCATTTAGGGATTCATGTATGTCGGCCTAGCATGGTATGTATGCAGGCTTGCGTATTTGTTTAACACATTATATGGGCTATCATATATATTGGTTTAACACGGTATATAAGCCTTCACGTCTTACAGACGATCTAACCGAGCAGTTTTTGACAATTTCATATATTATTTGATAACCACCCCTACTTAATGCCTGATTCCAGGGTTACTTTACCTATGGGCAGGTCTCGAGATGGCTTTTACCTGAGTCCTTGCTCCGTGTTTGCTTTACCTATGCTCTAACTCCATGGTAGCTTTACTTAGGCCCCGACTCCGTGGTAGCTTTACCGGAGGTCTGGTTCCTGGGTTACTTTACCTAGGGCAGGGCTTCGGGATAGCTTTTACCCGAGGCCTTGCTCCTTGTTAGCTTTACCTAAGGTCTAACTCCATGGTAGCTTTACCTAAGACTTGGTGGGGGTATTTGTCTTGGTAGTTGATATAGCAACCATCCTAGCCCTCCTCTTGTGTAGCTTTAGTTAAAGGCTGAGTGTATTGTTTATTAATTTAGTAGGATAGACAAATTTTGAGTTTGGCAATCGTTTACCCCTGGGCCCCTCATCACCCGATTCATTTGGGGTAGACCACTATAGTTAGGGTGAGCCTACTACTTGCATAGAGTTGCTCGAGCGCTGATACGTCATCAGATAACCATTAAGTCTTTCCAAAAGTTGCCCCTCCACCGGAGCTATTCCAGGGTTACACTACCTAAGAGGCCCTACCTAACGGCCGGCCTCGAGATGGCTTTACCTCGAGCATGGCTCCTAGGTGGCTTTTACCTAGGACCTCGATCATTTTTGGCAATCTGAAAACTATCTCTAGGTGAAACCACCCACACAGCCCACCATAATGGACTCTAGACATATCCCGGACGGTCTTTCGATCATACCGATCGATTTTTGGCAATTTCATATTTTATTTAAAAACTACCCCTAGGTGAACCGCCCCCGCAACGGTCCAAAAAGGATTCTAGACATTTCCCGTTCTCTCTGTTGATCCAACCGATCGATTTTCGGCATTTTCGTATTTTATTTAAAAACTACCCCTAGGTGAAACTACCCCTACCGACGCGATAATGCACTCTAGACACACCCTATCGGTCAAGAAACGTTTTTCCAAAAATTTTTCGAAAACTACCCCCCACCCCCCAATCCACCCCCGGAGCAACCCCCGGAGATGGTCCTGAACGTAGCTAAGGTCACCCCCAACACTTAGGTTAGGTTAGGTTAGATCCATTTTGGCTAGCTTAGGTTAGAGGGTTAGAATTAAAGTTTTTCGAAAAACTACCCCCCACCCCTCTAAACATGGTCGAAACCACCCCAGGGCTAGGATCGGGGTCGCGACGACCTTTTGCGTCATCCAAAACTACCCCTACAGTCCTAGGTTACGTAGCGGCCGAGTTAGGGGTGGCTGTGCTATTCTAAACCCATTCCTACTGGTGTAGATGTTGGTTGATTAGCGTAAGTTTTTCATTTTGATTAGCTGAAACGCTGATCTGGGCATGGCCGCCATAGCCTATTTGGACTTGGTGTCAATGCTGTTCGTTTGCACTTCGCGTATGTTGGTTGGTTAAACGACGCGTAAGACAGTAGTTTAGTTGAAACGTTAATTATTTGATCTAGCCTACACAGGTCTTAGCCACCATAGCCCTTTTGAACTCGGTATCAACATTACAGCCATCTTGTTCTCCACCTGGATGACGTCATATTCGATCCTAGGTTGTGTATCGGATACTATGTGTTACCTTTTATCACGCCACTCATGAGATGCTATGTGTTTGTCAAGCTATACTTCGGGTGCTATATGACGAACTTTAGCCGAGCTATGCAGCGGATATTATGTATTCATACTTCTCATCGGATACTCTATGTTAACCCATCGTCAGGCTATGGTTTGGATATATTGTGTTAGCCCTAGTCGTGATTTGCATCGTATACTATGTGATAATGATTAACCGGGCTATGTATCAGGTATTATGTGGTAATTTGTGGGCAACTTGTGGGATAGTGTGTGATATCAATTAGTTAAACTATACACTGGATATAATGTGTTATACTTTGTAGGCCCATGTCTTCTTAGCATAATATCTATGCAAACTTACACACATATATGTTTAACACATTATGCATTCTATTATGTATTTAGGCTTAACACAGTATGATAGCATGCATGTTGGCTTACCATAGTATTTATGTAGGTTTACACGCATATTTGTTTAACAGCGTATATATGGCTATTTAGAGTATATTGCATGCTGGTTTAACATAGTATATATGCCTATATTGGTTAGTATTGTATGTATATAGGCTGCGTGACTTTTTTTTTTAATTATATTGTAGTATTTGCTGACCGTCATGGGCGTGATAGGTTATGCGTGATTGTTAGCTATACGATATAGTACTTCCCATATTATACAGTCACCTGCCTGAGGTTCTACCTGATAGACGGGGTGAAAATGTGTGTCAGGCTCTGATCACATAAGCTTAGGCCTGTGGTTTACCGACATAGTAGGCCTTATGGATACAATGTGTTTATCATTAGCGAGGCCTCTGGATACTATATGTTAGCCCTTCGTCAGGTTATGCTTCGGATACTATGTGTTATTGATCAGGTATTATGTGGTAATTTGTGGGCAACTTGTAGGATAGTGTGTGATAGCCCTTTAGCTAAACTATGCGTTGGATATAATGTGTTATAATTTGTAGGCCCTTGTCGGGTTAGCATAATATGTATGCTGGCTTACACACATGTTTGTTTAACGCATTATGTGGGCCTAACATAGTATATACACCTGTGTGGGGTATCGGCCTAATACAGGGTGTATAGGTTAACCTGCATATTGATTTAACAACGTATATATGGCTATTTAGAGTATATTGCATGCTGTTTTAACAAAGTATATATGCCTGAATGTTGGCTTAGCACTGTATGTATATAGGTTGCGTAACTTTTTTCAATTATATTGTAATATTTGTTGACCGTCTTGGGCGTGATAGGTTATGCGTTGTTAGCTATACCATATAGTACTTCCCATATTATACAGTTGTCAGGTTCTACCCGATAGACGAGGTGTAAATGTGTGTCAGGCTTAGATCATATAGGCTTTGGCCGGTGGTTTACCGACATAGTAGGCACATTTAGGGATTCGTATAAGTCGGCTTAGCATAGTATGTATGCAGGTTTAAATGCATATTTGTTTAATACATTATGTGGACTATCACGTATGTTGGCTTAACACGGTATATACGAATATGTATGATAGCATGCATGTTGGCTTAGCACCGTTTTAGGATCGTTTTATAACATATATTTATTCTCGTTTTGTGATAGGCCTCTTTATTAGTGTTTCTCCATTTATACCTTTATATCTAGATACATTTGCAGCTATAGGATATATCCATTGAGGCTATTTGATTATTTACACTGATTTCTGATTATATATATATGTAGGCCTTGGGTTCTTCTGTCTGTCCAGGTGCTTACTTCTACTATCTGTCCAAGTACCTGCTTCTTCTATCTGCCCAGGTGCTTGTTTCTTTTATCGGTCCAGGTCCTTGCTTCTTCTATCAGTCCATGTACTTGCTTCTTCCATCGGTACAGGTCCTTGCTTCTTCTATCTGTCCAGGTATTTGCTCTTTTTATCGGTCCAGGTCCTTGCTTCTCCTATCTGTCCATATCCTTACTTCTTCTATGTATCCATGTACTTGCTTCTTCTATCTGCCCAAGTCCGTGCTTCTCATATCTGTCCAAGTCCTTACTTCTTCTATCTGTCCAACTACTCGCTTCTTCTATTTGTCCCGGTACTTGCATATTCCATCTGTCCAGGTCTTTGCTTCTTCTATGTGTCCATGTATTTACTTCTTCTATCTGTCCAGGTCAAGGACCTCCTCCTATCTGGCAAGGCTTCCCCTATCTGTCCATATCCCTGCTTCTTCTATCTGTCCAGGTACTTGCTTCTTCTATCCGTCCAGGTCCTTACTTCTCTTATCTGTTCATGTCCTTGCTTCTTCCGTCTGTCCAAGTCTTGGTTCCTCTACGTGCCGAAGTCCTTGGTTCTTTTATCTGTCCAGATATTTGTTTCTTCTATCTGTCCGGGACGTTACTCCGTATACCAGTCCAGGTATTTGCTTCTTCTTTTTGTCCAGGTTCTTGCTTCTTCTATCTGTCCAAGCCTTACCTCATGAATCTCTCTGGGTCATTGCTTCTTCATTCTGTCCAAGCCTTGCCTCGTCTACCTATCCATGTCCTAGCTTCTTCTATCTGTCCAGATCGTTGTTTCTTCTATCTGCCCAAGCCCTACCTCATCTACCTGTCCAAATCCTTGTTTTTTCTATCTGCCCAAGCATTGCCTCGTATACCTGTCCGGGTCCTTTATTTTCCTATCCGTCCAGGTCTTTGCTTCTTCTATATGTCCAGATCCTTGCTTCTTCTGTCTGCACACGTATTTGATTCTTCTATGTGTCCAGGTTCTTGCTCTCTTATCTGCAAAGGTATTTATTTTGTTGTACAGGTAACTGCTTATTATTTTTATAATATGAAAATAGACCACCGGTAGCTATTTGTCTTTGCGGTTCTAGGGATTTGCGTTATCTCTACATGCCTGCACATGTAGGTCAAACGTATTCACTCAAGCGATAAGGCTTTGTTACACTGTTTATTTTTTTACCTTTGGAGGTGGGCCCTACTAGATACCTCTGTTGCTATACCTGGTATGTTTTTAGATATTTTGTTTTTAAGGCGCTGGCCCGTCAGGGTTCGAGTGAGCGGCCTACGCGGCATTTAACATTCAACTTGTATCCCTCATTACCCTGGGTTATACCGTTCATTTTAGGGTGGGCCCTGAGTCGTTCGAGCGTTGATATTTCATATATTAAACAGTCATTCATAGCCGCCTTCATTCATTCAGACCCGCCTTCATTCATGATGGACCTGCACGCTGTTGATATTACCCTATGGGTTGGTTGGGTTGGATCCAATAACCACCTCTAGACGTAGTCAATTAGGCCCCTGGTCCGTGGTCAAGGTCATTCAGAGCCGCCTTCATTCATTCAGACCCGCCTTCATTCATGATGGACCTGCATGCTTTTGATATTACCCTATGGGTTGGTTGGGTTGGATCCAATAACCACCACTAGACGTAGTCAATTAGGCCCCTGGTCCATGCTCAAGGTCATTCAGAGTCGTCTTTAATCATTTAGGTAAGTGGGTCGGATTTTATTTTTTCGAAAAACTACCCCTAGGTGAAACTACCCCTACCGACGCGATAATGCACTCTAGACATATCCCGTACTGTCTGTTCATCCATCCGGTCGATTTTTGGCAATTTCATATTTTTTGTGAAAACTACCCCTAGGTGAAACAGCCCCCGCAACGGTCCATAACGGACTCTACACGTATCCCATACTGTCTGTTGATCCAACCGACCGATTTTTGGCAATTTCATATTTTTTGTAAAAACTACCCCTAAGTGAAACTACCCCTCAGCAGCCCGTAATAGACTCTAAACTCACCCCATCGGTCAAGACACGTTTTTCCAAAATATTTTCGAAAACTACCCCCCACCCCCAATCCACCCCCGGAGCTACCCCCGGAGATGGTCCTGAACGTGGCTGAGGTCACCCCCAACACTTAGGTTAGGTTAGGTTTGATCAAATTTGGCTAGCTTAGGTAAGTGGGTTGAAAATAATTTTTTTCGAAAAACTACCCCCCACCCCTCTGGACGTGTTCAAACCACCCCTAAGGCTACGATCAGGTAGGCGATGACCTTGAGCATCATCCAAAACTACCCCTATAGTCCTAGGTTACGTAGCGGCCGAGTTAGGGGTAGTTGTGCCAGTCTAAGGCCAGTCCTACTCATATCGTTTCACAATTACTACAAATATTACTTAAAAGATATGATAAAAAGTGTAAAAAGGTATGAAATCTTATATTAATTATATACATTATTTTTGTTAGTGTTCTCCTTTTTGAGAAAAACGAAATAGAATATAAACAATTTTTTTTATTGCTTCTTGTTGATTTTGGAGTTGTGCAATATATAGGTCTACACAATATGTTTATATATTTAGTCTTTATTTATATAAATAGTTTTCCATAATATTCCAATCGTAAACCATTGCGGGCAAAAGCTACTCATACAATTCCAAAAAAACACTCACAACGTACGCACTAACAATTGTGTTTCGTAGCGTACCTCTTTCTGCCGCCACTCGCATTTCATTCAACTCTTAAGCTTTCTGCAGATCACTTTCTTCATTTTCAGATAAAAGTTCTAATTTGCTTTAAATAATGTGAAGATATTGAACTAAATCTTCAAAAATTCGATAATAGTGGAGAGGCATTCAACAGTGTGTTATGTGAAAAGTGTGAGAAAAAAGAGAAAGATTGTGGAAAGAAGAGAAGAGACAAGGAGTCTTTACGAATCTCCTTCTTGTCATAGAAGTCAGAGGTAGTTCCTTGTGTGAAGAATCCACAGTCTATCATGTGAAACCGTTACCCTCAAGAACGAACTTAAAACTCGAGACCTCCACCCGGGGGACTAACAGTCCGCCCCTGGGACGAGACGAACTCCAACCAGACACTGCGATTTCGACCGCTTTTCCAGAACTACTAGGTACACCTAAAACCCTTCGAATTTCAATACTCTGATTAGATCCGTCCATGTAATGCAATCGGTCCTTTATCCACTCTAGGTTCGCCTTACCGAATGACCGGACTCATAGTACTCGGGACGTGTCTTAGGTAGGCATAGACCATCCCGTAAGACCTTGAGAGCATAATATATCGGCAATGTGATTAGTGCAAAGATGGTATATCGATAAGAGATTGTATTATTAACAGAATATCGACTTCTTACCTACTTCAATCATCCTGTAGTGCAAAGTTCATATCTCATCTATGATATAACTATGGGTTTCTCCTATTGCCAGAGTGGAATTTAATTCGCTGATACAAAGTTTTACTTTTCTAAAATCTATTTCTTCCCACTTGTACCAATTTTCAAAAGTCAAAGTAGGTTATACCACATTCACAAGAGAATTATCGCTATCGATTCATGCGTTTCTAATTGGATCCAACTCAAACAGAGTAACTTTACGTTGTTCTGCGACATATCTACTGGGTATTTTTCCTCTACGATAAAAATAGAGAATAGATACTAGTTACATGATGACGACATACAATTCGACAATCCAGAAGTAACTGGCTCCGAAACTAAATTATATGAGAACTAAATGGTTCGGGAACTAAGCGATTCAGGAACTAAATGATATGGGAACTAAATGATTCGGGAATTAAATAGTTCTGGAATTAAACTATTCAAGAAATAAATGATTTAGGAACTAAATGATATGGGAACTAAATGGTTCGAAAAATAAACTATTCAAGAGCTAAATGATTCGGGAACTAAATGGTTTGGGAACTAAACGATTCAGGAACTGAATAATTTGGGAACTAAATGAATCGGAAACTAAATGAATAGGAAACTAAAAGATTTGTGAACTAAATGGTTCGGGAATTAAACGATATAGGAACTAAATGATATGCGAACTAAATGATTCGAGTACTAAACAGTTCTGGAACTAAATAATTCTAGAACTAAATAAATCGGGAACTAAATGACTCTGAATCTAAATAATTCGGGAACTAAATGGTTAGGGAACTAAATAATTCCGGAATTAAACAGTTCGGGAACTAAATGATTCTGGAACTAAATGACTCGGAAACTAAATAATTCGGGAACTAAATGACTCGGAAACTAAATAGTTCGTGAACTAAACGATTCAGGAACTAAATAATTCTAAATGACTCGGAAACTAAATGGTTCGGGAACTAAATGGTTTGGGATCTATACGATTCAGGAATTAAATAATTCGGGAACTAAATTACTCAGAAGCTAAATGGTTAGGGAACTAAATAATTCTGGAACTAGAGGATAACTTTACGAGCCTCTATTTATTTCGCATGCTCTTCGTCTTGAATAATCCGCCTTTAAATATGCTCACCTGCAAGTGTCTGATCCTCCTGCCTCCCTGCAGACGGAGTCTACTTTGCCAAACATGTATTTCAAGAGTTTCGGAAATATATTCGCAGAATGGAAACTTTAGCCGTATTTTAGTAATTGAATTTTTATTGAATGTCATTCACCTTTCCTCGCCCCTTTACAAGAAAAATTAAATAATATTTTATCAAACTTTAATCTCCATTTAAAAAGAGTAATAATTAAATTTCCGTTTGAACCCACCCAGTTTACTGAGCCTTAATCTAAAATAAATAATGAAACATTTTTAGCTTTATTACGAAACGAGACGGACAAAATTACTTCTTAGAGACAACAAAAGCAAGCCTGACGCGAACAACCGACCATTGACCTGTACAGCCAGGAAAAGAGGGTCCATAACTTGTGTCATTTTATTGCTAAAAACTATTAAAGGCTAACGAAATGTTACCTTGTAACACAAGACTTGCACTTAAACTAGGAATTTCCTACGGAATACACGCTCGTGGACTGTGGAAATATTTTTTATCTGGATAATATTTCTGCCGCGTTTTTGAAATGCCGTCTTATCTAAATTCCCGCGACCCTATTACTTTTAATTGCGCCTTCATTCTGCCTTAGTTACTCATTTATTTTATTGCGTCTCTTCCAATCAAGTAGTTTTTGCCGTGTGTTGTTGCGTCCCCCCTCCCTTCTTTCGCTTGTCGTATCCTGGCTTGAGTACAGCGTCAAATAAAACATTTCCTCTCATATAAACGGTTAATGAGAATGACAAACACCTGTGTTGCCACGACAGTGGTGGAATGCAACTGTTGGAGAACGACGCTTCTAAGAATTGCACATTTAAGTTAGATTTATTAAATAAACTATTTATTTAATATTAATTGAACAGATTTTTTTTTTAATGGTAATATATCTTTACTAACACAACAAAATGTTTTTCGTCGAGTAATAACAGTTCCTGTTACCAAGTAACTATTTTAGTAATTTCAATGCCTATAAAACTCATTCAATTAAAATAATTTTAATTACTTTTCGATCCTTTTCGTTGTCTCTTTATGATATGATTTAGGAATGACTAGTTTCATTATAATAAAAGCAAGCTGCTCTCCCCATATCGACAATCTTAATAATTGTATAGGATACTATATTAAATAATCTTTGCATTAACACATATGAACTATAAATTTAGTTTCTGTTTCATTTATATATTCTGTTTTGATTTGATACGTACACCATTTTTACTAGGTGTTTGTTCTTAAGGTTTCCAATATATTCAATGTGCATTAATTGAATATTCCCTATCTTTCCAATATGTGTACACTTATTTATCTGGATAATAATTACGAACCTTGTTTATCTGGCTATAGAATTTTTCATCTTGTTTATCTGGTTAATTATTTCCCACCTTGTTTATCTGGATGATAATTTCACACTTAGTTTATCTGGTTATAGAACTTTGCACCTTGTTTATTTGGTTAATGATTTGGCCCCTTGTTTACCCAGTTAATAATTTTGAACCTTGTTTATCTGGATGATAATTTCACACTTAGTTTATCTGGTTATAGAACTTCGCACCTGGCTTATATGGTTAATGATTTGGCCCCTTGTTTACCCGGTTAATAATTTTGAACCTTGTTTATCTGGATGATAATTTCACACTTAGTTTATCTGGTTATAGAACTTTGCACCTTGTTTATTTGGTTAATGATTGAACACCTTGTTTATCTGGGTAATAATTTGACTCATTGTTTATTTGGTTAATAATTTCTTTTTATTTTTCATCTCGTTAATAATGTCGTACTTTGTTTATCTGGTTATAGAATTTCGCACCTTTTTTATCTGGTTAATGATTTCGCACTTTGTTCATCTGATTAATGATTTCTCTACTTGTTTATCTGGTTAATAATTTAGCTCATTGTTTATTTGGTTATAAATTTCTCGTTATTTTTTATTTCGTTAATAATTTCGTAACTTGTTTATCTGGTTGATAATTTCGTATTTCATTTACCTGGTCCATTATTTCATAGCTTGTTTATTTGGTTACTAATTTCGAGTTATTGTTTCCTTTTATTTTGTATATTTCAACAGTAGAACAACATTTCTAATTAAAGCGGTTCGGTACAATCCCAAAGCCCGAAGCGACTGGCTTGTTCTCTACTGCCCTGACGTTTGTATCTCCCTCCCCAGAAGTGGTTTGGTTTTAAAGGGTGCTATTGTTTTAAACGTCTACATTCGACCGTTGGAATAGTATTCTATCCCGACGTTAACGTCACAATCGCTCTTCAACATCTGCTACATTGTAGCAGTGATACGCAACCCTTTATTAAAATATCCACCCCGTCGTCTCGATCGGAAAGAGGGTGGAACCGGGAAACGAACTGTTCATAAAGTGCTGATTATAATAAAAAAAAGTATGAAATGATAAAGTTTCACAAAGATAGAAGGTCGTTTAGCGCCCCGCGAAGGTGAGAGATAATGGATACCAACTGAATGAAAAAGGGAGGAAATTTAGAAACGCAGATGTAATTAGGCGTAGGATTACGCGAAAGCTATCGGCGGAGGGGTGAATATAAAAACATTTTTGCTAAGCGAAAACTTCGTTTCCTGGAGATATTGTGATGAATTAAAACAATGACTTTCCAAGGGGGCGAAGGAAATTGTAGTAATTGAAGTTAGGATGAACTTCAGTAGAAAGTAAAACGACTGAAGAAATGTTGTTTTCATTTAGAATTACTTAAGTAGAATTTAGACTAAGTAAAGCAATACTTACAGTTGAAATATTTGTAAAATAAAACATCGAAAAATGGAACGAATTTTGAGGCAAGTTTCGGTTATTTTGTAGTGTATTTGATTCATAGACTTTGTTACAGATCTTCAAGTTATCTCTTCACTTACTACAAGATCTTAAGGACCGAGTGTAAAAAAAACATAGATTAAGAACACCAATCCCTCGCACTACAACGCTGTGATATCAAGACATATTGTCTATACTACTAATGACCTAGACAGCCAGTATTCCATAACATCGCCCGACAGAAACTACACACAAGAAAAATAATAACATTGAAATAAACTTGAATTAGTTAAAACAAAACAAAAGAGAATCAGATACACAAAGAATAAATAAATGTACGTCAAACCAACGACAAAAACAGAGAATAGATGTACCTTCGACCACATGATGAGAATAGAACAACGGAGGTTTAATGAGCGGAAATAAATAAGCGTCCAAACGATAAATAATGGCGGAAAAGTCAGGTCAGGTATTCACCATAATTTACTGGACAAACTGATAATATTTTATAAACACCTGTAAATGTTCCTACGGTAAATATAAGCGGTGTGTTAAAGTCTCGATATAAAAGGATCAGTAGAGAACTGAGGAGTTGAAGCCTGGGAGGGAGGAATCAAGAAAGAAAACGAATAAATTGTGGTATTTTATATTTTAAATAATTACTATATAATTATACGTACTTAAGTAATGTTCGAGCTATATACCGAAGCTATCTGTAGTGCATAGATGGTCCTTGTAAATACGAGGTGACCTTGGGCAGAAGTCTCCAGCAACGGTAGAACGAAAGTGTGAGTGAATATAATCTCTGATACCCATCCAGGTCGGTCTGTACCAAGGCAAGTATCGTTACTTCAAGGTATGAATACAGTACCTTACTGGGTTCGGGGCTTTGGAACGCTTGTGACCCTAATCCCAAGTTGTGTGCCTTTAGAACGCCCTAAGCTTCCGAAACTTGACTAAAGAAGGAATGATAGGGTACTTAATGAAATTAAACAATTTAAACTAATATCATTATCAGTAAAGTATTGTAGTATCCAGTTTCTTGTTAATAATTTAAATACTTCAAATAGTCCGACTGCACGTCACGACAAACGTCCGAGATGACTACGAAGATGACGAGGATGTCGAGAGTTAATTTCGATTTTAAGGTGATCACGCAGTATATAACTGTTATCGCCTACGAAATTTGGGGAAATTATTGTGAATGTAGCTTATATTAAGTAACCTCCTGGTACAGGATACTGGCGAGATTTGGCAAAACGGAAACAGCAGTTGCGTATTCAGAGAATCGCACATGGTAACACGTATCCAGAGGATCGCACAGAGGAGCACTTGCCCCCCCAAACCAATTAGTTTTTATCAAAAAATATTAACTTATGAATCAGCTACAGGCTTTTAGCAAAACAGCTTCCCGACGACCCAACAACTGTGTAATTTTAATGCCAAATTCAATAGAATATATTTTTTAGAGATAAAAATGTTCAAATTTTCCCCAGGCAGGTTCCCCCTGACCCTCTGACTCGTGCTCCTAACCGTTTTCCTGGCTACACCCGTGGTGAACAGGGTAAACTCTCTCTCTCTCTCTCTCTCTCTCACTTCCTCTCTCTCTCACTCTCTCTCTCCCTCTCTCTCTCTCCCTCTCTCTCTCTCCCTCTCTCCCTCCCTCTCTCTCTCTCTCTCTCTCTCTCTCTCTCTCTCTCTCTCTCGGAACACATAACAACCTTTCGTAAGAGGAAGGATTAGGAGGGTAGGTGAACGTGGGTAGGACTAGAAACGTCATGGCATCGGTGCCCTGTTAGATGCATACTGATAAACTGTTATGTTTACATACAACATATATATTATGTTGAATTAAAACGCCATTAACGTAAATGGAAAACAATATTATAGTGGTTATGGCCATCTGTCTGTCAGTAAGTCTTACTGAATATTGGTACATTGGACACGTTCTTGAAACAAACCAAATTATTTTAAATGTTTTCTTTATTTTAAAGTTTGCCATTCACATATTTCAATAAATTAAAAACTTTATATAGATTTTAATTATTTATGAAGTGAATTTTTTTGCGTTAGGTTCTTAGCTCTGCCTTTGATAGTGACAAACTTTAATTCACCAAAGATAGATTTCTCATTAAATATTAATTGCAATACTTGACTAATGGCTTTTTCTCTTTTATTATAAAAAGAGCAAGCTTAATTTTTAAGAGTCGAGTCTCCTAATGTTGTCTTTAACAAAACATCAAAGAAAAAGAAAGGCTTTCTCTTCACAAGGCCAGTCCGTTCCACTTAATATACAAACGTCTTGGAAACGCTGGATTATAATAAATTTAGTTCTGTCAGTGCCGCTATCTGGCGGCGTCTTAAGGAAACATTTCTCTAAACTCGAGTTTTATGAAAAATCTAGAGACTGCAAGGATCGCCTAAAACGCAACGTTTATTCCTCGCGAACACTAAAGTGAGTGAAAAAATGTAATTTTAAACAAAGCTTCGTGTTTAACTTGTTTTTTTGCAGGTCGACCTGGATTGAAAGTTTCACAGTATACGCTCCCCACTGGCTACTTACAGTCCGTTTTATAAAAACTTATATCCTAAAGGGGTGGAAATATTTTCCCTTTGGGAAATTATTGTTTGTGGCCAGTTATTGATTTCGCTGAAGAAATTTTTGTTTTGCGGAGTTTGTGTATATTTGAAATCTAGCTTAATGAGCGTTGTGTTTATATTATTTAACTTGTGAAATAAGAATTTATTTCGTGAAATACGTCAAAGTAGTGGAAAGATAATTTCTTTAATTGGAATATTGAGAAACTTTGTTCGTTTAATTATATATAAAGCAGAGTATATTGCGAGTAAGGAATGAAGGGTTTTCACTTGCATTCTATTTTGCATTTATACTGCAATTATTATCCTTCATCATGATTGATAGAGAAGAGGCGACGATAAACCTTGTTCAGTCCAAGACTGTTTCAGTCCAAGATCTGATGCTCCCTGCATTCTACGCAATGCTGTCTTAATCTGTGACCAATGTATCCATGGAATGTATTCTGCAACTCCTCAGGATGTTGAAACTTCCAGGGATTATAAGGAGTGGCGAAGGACTCTTCACGTTTGCTCCATCCTACCTAACACGAATTCTTCATACATACATGCGCCAGGAGTCTCGAGGCTAGATGGAGGAAATTGGTTCTACCCTTCTATTCCAGCCTACTTGACACGCATCCTTCAGAAATAAAGAGTGCGCCAGGAGTCTCGAGGCTAGGTGGAGGAAATTGGTTCTACCCTTCTGCTCCAGCTACTTAAAATAGGCCAGAAGCCAAAACTGTTAGTCATATCTACGCCAATTTTTAAGTCTTAAAATCACTCAAGTAGAGAAGTAGACCTGAACGTGAGATTACAAACGAAATTGAGGTGAAAAAAGTAAAATTATCAATCCAACTGAGACATATATAAATTACACTATTGTTATTATTACTAATTTATATGGTTGAAAATAACAATGCTTTTTTTTACAAAAAAACTGTACAAAACCTTCAAATAATAAAAGTAATCATTTTCTTGAAATTAGAAAACACCAAACCAATGTGTTTAGGTTAGGTTATGTAAGGCTGGGATGTACCACAGAAAAATGGATTTAAAGAAAATATTTAGAATGTATATTAAACATTACTGTATTCCTAACACACAGTAGCAAGTGTCCTATGTCTGTCTGATTACAAAATATTAGCAATCCTGACTGGAGCTGGTGCAGGTCCTCAACCAACGTGGGAATCAACGTCATGCTAACGCCCGGGTTCTTCGAGGACTTCGGATATTTCTTATAACGCAGTGATACAGATGGGAGGTAGGGTTTTTACAAAGATGGGATCAACGTTTTAGTTGCCTAATGACGTTTCAGATAGCCAGATCATGCGTTAAATTTATGATGGACTGTTACAGGTGTGGAATGAATGCCTATATATATATATATATATATATATATATATATATATATATATATATATATATAGAGAGAGAGAGAGAGAGAGAGAGAGAGAGAGAGAAACATGTTTCGTCTTTATTTAACTATGGCTCGTGTGTGTGTTTTTGGGCATGCTTCCTTAAGATACAGTGCCCAACTGCTCATTTCCTGAGGTGTTTGTAAAGGATAATTAATATAGGTGGAAAGTTAGTAAGAAATACAATTTTATGATTTATGCGTATGATGGTTTTCGAATGCAGATTGTTTAGTTTAAGAGTGCGAAACTCCCCAGTCTGGGATCTAGGATTGCGGCTCAAGTTTACAAAATAGTAACCTTGAGTAATAGTATTATGTAGGATTATGAATATTTTTGTTACCTCTCTTTGGCTTTCAGGTTGACTACATGGCGTTAGATCAGGCAAACGTACCTCGATGCGTTGGGGTTGAAGTAATTCCTTGTTACTAGGATATAGAGGGGAATCATTTCTGCCGTGATCATAGGCATATATGGATAGTAGCTACATAGAACATATGTATTGAAATATAGGAAACAATCCTTCACTATGAAGGAAAAACGAAAGACCGCTTCTTTAGAATCGGGCCAGGAAATATTTCTTAGAAACTCGCGTAAATCCTAAAAGTTTTAACCTCCAACTGTCATTAATCAAATTAAGTTTGCCTGCGTTCCAAGTTGGCCGGAGACCTAATCATCCCGTGTTTCACCCTTCTACACGCATATCAATTTATTACTCTTCCATTTTCTTTCATCTGTCATCCTTCTCCCCCCTCCCCCGTCTGACATCTCTCTTTAATAATTCAGCAGCGGTCTGTTTCCAAAGATTAAAGGAAGCAGTGTTACAGTAAGACTACTGTCACTATACAAGTCGTGCATTTAAATCACCAATTATGGTCAATATTTCCTTGGGCATTGTATTCTGTGTTTATATTCACACTACCCCTCTGATTGTTAGTTAGGGCTAACGGCAGTATTGTTTTCTTTGTGAGACTTGAATATATAACCAATGCTAACTAATAAACTCCAAAGAATTGTCCGTAAATGTGGCATTGTAAAATCTAAGACCTACCTACCCTTGATGGTAAAAGTCTGAGCCCTTCTGTGACCATCGTTCATTTCGAACTTTTACCGTCATATACTTGTTAAATCTTAGGTTTAACCTCAGACACACGGTTAATGATGACAAATTGATATGTGTAAACCTTTTGGAAGTATAGTCTCATACTTTTGGTATTATCCAATCCTACTCTGGCCTTAACATTTGCCTTCTAACTTTAAAACCTAAACTAACCTAATATATTCCATCCTAACCTAACCTTTAGCATCGGTCGTTCAGTAGGCTCGTTTGAAAACAGATGTTGTTTCGTTCCTTCTTTAGCTCTTTCATTGCCTAGAACGTACTTATGATTAAAAATCAATGCAAAACAAGAGTTTATGACTGATAGCAGAAAACATTAACAAATATTATTTCATTCTTACTAGAACTAACATTTGTCAACTGTCATTAAACCTATATAATAACAAACTCTAAGATAAAAGCCATAAAAATCCTATCATATTTATAAAAGACTAACATTTAATAACTGATTTTGGTAACGCTTAAGATAAACCAATATTTGGGGTTTTAGAGTGGCAAATGTTTTTAAATAGTTATTATTTATAAAATAAAACTTATTAAATATAAATTTAATTCCAAAATTATTGTGTGAAAGTTAAATAATGAATTTTAAATTTTAGTTGATTAAAAATAGAGTACCGAGTTTATATTCGTATTCGTGGTCACGCGTCCACGATACAATACTGTAATACTTGTCGATGTAGAAAGTGCTAAGGTAAAACATAAAACTAGTTGGCAGTGCCCCAAAAATACAAGTTTTAAAAAAATACATGTAAAACATTACTTTAAAACACGCAAAGAATTATATAAAATCAAGATTTCCTAATAAAACATAAGACTTGTATGCTACCTTACAATATATAACTCTATAAGGATCTAGTTGGGATATTTTTGCTTGTTGGTTAAGGTAATAGGATACAAATTGGTATAACTAGATATCCAGTAGATAGGTAAAGTAGAAAATGCTATTCGTATTTTGCGTGGTATTGCAATAACAGACGCTAAGATGGAAACCACTTCATTTGTCAATCGGTCAGCTTACGTTATCAAAATTTTGTTTTTGTATAAACGTGATTCTTTGTACCTATATTAAAGTGTAGTATAATACTGTACTCTGTTTCTTTAAGAGACCTTGATGATATAAAGCGCGAGCGTGAGTAGCGCGCGTGTGTGTGTTGTATAGTGAGGTTATGTTACTTTTTTCAAACTATTTAATTTTTACTAGTTCCTAAGGACCGTTTATAACACTAGCTGCATTTTTGTACAATACGCAATACATATAGCTGATTTTTTGTAGCTATATTTTACACAATATCTGTGACATGTAAAGTTGATATGAAAAAATGTTGTAAAAATATATAAATAATAAAAAGAAAAATACGCTGCTAGAAACAGCCTTTTACTTTCTATATAATGCCGTACCTTTACTCGTGGCAGACCTTGTTTCCTGCAAAGAACTTCGTCCTGGAAAGGATTAAGGACGAAATTGAAATTAAGGTAATTAAACATTCGAGCGATATAAATCTGTTCCAGATCTTAATAGGGTGGGAATAATTTAAGGAACCCCCGGCGGAAGGTTGGTGTAGGAACAGCAACGTTTAGAAGGTGGAGCACGCGAGGAACCTATTAACCGTTTGTCACTGGGTATTTCCTACACCTAGTTTGCGTTGTGCGGTGTTAGTTAAAGCCCGCCGTAATAATCAATTATTTTGGAGATAAGCGCGCTCTCTAATTCTTGACTATTATCGGCCTATTAAGGCCATTTTTAAATGTTTAATAGGCTGTGTACTTTAACAAATTCAGGAATTATTGTTCTTTTAATTTTATGTATTTGTGATATGGTAAGCTGTACAATATATGGCGCAAAACTCATTTAAAAAGATTTTATATAATACTTGCAGACGAAACAAGGAAGTTGTTTATTTATTTATTTATATAAATATGTTTATATATATATATATATATATATATATATATATATATATATATATATATATATATATATATATTGCTAATATAAATGGTGCAAACCGGAAATAGTTTATGTTTAAAAATCATATACTACCTGAATTTACAAATACGTTCGTGTGCGCAAATACAAATGCGTACGTATACATATTTTTTATAATAGCAATTTACAATAAAGCCATTTTACAATATAGTCACAAAGAATCCGGTTTGGATTTATTGGAAAAAAAATTAAGTTTACTATTGTAAGCTGATCATGCATATCTGAACTTACAATGTTAGGGCTTGACCGAAGAAAATGAGGGTTACTCGTTTAATTCACCGATCAATTTGCGTAACTTAAAGTCGTTTTTACCATATTTGACCTAACTCTTTACTATATCTGTATTTTCTTATAGTTATTTTTTAGCCTTATTACTTCGTAAAACTGTATTTTCCTATGTACGGTATATGTGGCTTTTGAAAATGTAGACTACTTTTTAATTTCAGCAATCGGTTAGCGTACGTTGGAAAACCTTTTTTCTTCTTTCTTCTAAACAACCCTACTCTAACTGTATACGTTTCAGCAACTGGTATTATAGCGTGAAACTATATTTTCTTATGTACGTTATGTGTGCCCTTTGAAAATTTAGACTACTCTTTCATTTCAGCAATCGGTTAAATCTTGTTAGAAAACTTCTTTTTTCCTAAACAAGTCTATCCTAACTGTATACTTTTCTTATAGCAACGATAATAAAAAAAGAATAATCTAGCGTAAGTTGTGATTGACATCCATAAACCCTTAGCTAGAAAATTTAAATACGGTTACAACCCTTTGTGTACATTTCACTAACACAGGTAGCGTCATTAGTAGAGTACATCTGAATTGGACTGTTAACGGTGTTAGCGAAATTTACATAAATGTTTTGTAACAGTTATAAAATTTTGTAATAGTTATAGTTTGTGCTTTTATGCTCTGTGCTATCTTTGCTGTTAGTCATGTTTGTAATTTAGGGGTTGTTTACACTTTTCAAATATGAACCACTATATCTTTTTTCGGCATTTATAAAATTACTTTTTTCTATTTAGAATTGTTTCAAGTATCTCAGATGAAAAAATTGGAGTCCGCCCCTATATTGTAGACCTAAATACGTACCTATTTTTTTTTAAAAACTACTTGGAAAAAAAGGAGGTTCTGTATTCCTTCCATATGTTTTGTATGTTTCTTCCACTGTAATTTTGGAACTATTAAACTTATCAAAGTGATTTTGCTTCCAAATGGAAGAGGAAACCCACACGATGGCCCCATTATAGCTATATCCAAATCCATATAATTTTGAGACAATACCAATTTTTATTTAAAAAAAAATTATTTTATGACAAAAACGTTATAATAAAAATAAGGATTATGAACTATAAAACAACTAGTAAGCAAAATAAACAATCACAGCCTTTATTTTATGTCATATTCTACCACATATCAAAATAATATAGGCAAAAAAAGTATAAATGAAAAAGATTTTATTATTTCTTGCTCGAGGAAGCTGCTTATAACATCATCAGATTCTAATGAAAGAATTTTCCTTATGATAACGACGTTTTTGATGGTCTACCCATATAATATATAACTTTGTATAACTCGAATTAGATAAGCCAAAATAAATACACTGAATATATGTCAATTTTCACTTTATTTCTTTAAATTAATATTTTACGTGTAAAAATGTTTTTCTTAATAATTATTAAAGATAGAGTTATTGTATATTTGCCTGAGATTTTGTGTAACAATATGTAAGATTTTATAAAAAATCATCAAGGGAAGTTTCGACATAGTTTACTGAATGTATTATTGTGACGAACTGGTATATATGTCGTATTGTTCAAGGGCGTGTTAATTATTTGAACAACGATCAAGCAATATGATTAGAGGTATATAAGCAACTGAAACTTATGTGGACAAATGAATAAATTAAATGTGTGTGAATGTTATACATATTTTTATGTGTATGAATGTTAAAATAAATCTAATAAAAACCCACTCTAAATCCTTTGAGAGCATTGTAGCGCCCTTCTCAGGAATTACCAACAAACAAAAACTAATGAATTATCCATTCATATTTTAAATTCTTAAAGGTTTTACTCTTGGGATACATTTTTGTTTCAAATATTTTGTGAAATGTTCCCACCAAGAAAGTTGAAAAGTTGTAGTATCACAGTTACCCAATGATGCAACGAAAACACTGAAAGCCTTTTAAACAATTCTAGAACTTCGCTGCAAAAAGAAAGTCTATTCTGCTGAGTAAAAAGAAATATATATATATATATATATATATATATATATATATAGTCTATATATAGCTATTAAAATGCAGCTGCTGTATATACTGCATAAAATACAAGCTATTATAATATTTTCAGTATGATTTAACTTTCATAAAACCTTTTCTGTCATTTTTTTCCTGACGATGCTAATACATAAATTACTAAATAACTTTGAAAAAAAATATAAATTAAAACGATTTTTGCAATTGAAAGAACTAAAGAATTTATATATATAAGCATTATCAATTATTTTACATACCCAAGTTCTAATATAATAGATATGATATCTGAGGGTTAATAGAATAAATTTAAAAACTTTCATTTAATATAACATTAATACAGTTTAAATTTACCGACGTTTTTAAATCTTATTTTCTCAATTCACTTCTTCCAGCTCCTAAAGTCGTTATAATTAACCACCCAAACAACTCTCTTTATCACTGTTGTAAACTTTTCGCGAAGATTAGGTAACCCTCTTGAAGCTAAAATTATTATCTATTTCCAGTGATAGGGGATCATATGCCTTCTTCTTAGTCATACCTAATTTCATCTACATTTCCTTGTCTTTCTTCTTTCAAGGGGATGCAAAGGGCTGTCACGTTTTTCTGATCCGGATAGAGAGCACGTCTATTTCAAGTAGGCAAACCTTAATACTTGATCAAACTCTGATATCCTCTATACCCACTACCAAGTAGTTCATGTACTGGCTTTATTGATACTTACATCCTAAGGATACAAACACTGTTGTTTCTTACTACCATGGTGATAAGTGTCATTTTAGGCTACTTCCATTTTGACAAGAGTCATTTTGCCTAGTCTAATTCCAAGGTGATAAGAATCATATTGTCTAGGCTACTACTAAGGGATAAGAAACATATTGCCTAGGCTACTATCAAGGGGATAAGAATCATATTGTCTAGACTACTAGCAAAGGATAAATATCATTTTTCCTAGGCTACTATCAAGGGGATAAGAATCATATTGTGTAGGCTACCACAAAGATGATGAGAGTCGTATTGTCTATCGGCTACTTTCAACCTGATAAGATTCATATTGCCTAGTCTACTACCAAGCGGATAAGATTCATATTGCCTAGGCTACTACCAAGCGGATAAGAAACATATTGCCTAGGCTACTATCAAGGGGATAAGAATCATATTGTCTAGGCTACTACCAAACGGATAAGAAACATATTGCCTAGGCTATTATCAAGGGGATAAGAATCATATTGTCTAGGCTACTACCAAGCGGATAAGATTCATATTGCCTATACTACCACAAAGATGATGAGAGTCGTATTGTTTATCGGCTACATTCAACCTGATAAGATTTATATTGCCTAGTCTACTACCAAGCGGATAAGACTCATATTGCCTAGGCTACTACCAAACGGATAAGAAACATATTGCCTAGGCTACTATCAAGGGGATAAGAATCATATTGTCTAGGCTACTACCAAGCGGATAAGAAACATATCGCCTAGGCTACTATCAAGGGATAAGAATCATATTGTCTAGGCTACTAGCAAAGGATAAATATCATATTTCCTAGGCTACTATCAAGGGGATAAGATTCATATTGCCTAGGATACTATCAAGGGGATAAGATTATATTGCCTAGGCTACTACCAAGCGGATAAGATTCATATTGCCTAGGCTACTATCAAGGGGATAAGATTCATATTGCCTAAGCTACTACCAAGCGGATAAGATTCATATTTCCTAGGCTACTATCAAGGGGATAAGATTCATATTGCCTAGGTTACTACCAAGCGGATAAGATTCATATTGCCTAGGCTACTACCAAGGTTATAAGATTCATATTGCCTAGGCTACTATCAAGGTTATAAGATTCATATTGCCTAGGCTACTACCAAGGTGATCAGATTTATATTGCCTACGCTACTACCAAGGTTATAAGATTCATATTGCCTAGACTACTACCAAGGTGATCAGATTTATATTGCCTACGCTACTACCAAGGTTATAAGATTCATATTGCCTAGGCTACTACCAAGGTGATCAGAATTATATTGCCTACGCTACTACCAAGGTTATAAGATTCATATTGCCTAGGCTACTACCAAGGTGATCAGAATTATATTGCCTACGCTACTACCAAGGTTATAAGATTCATATTGCCTAGGCTACTACCAAAGTGATCAGATTTATATTTCCTAGGCTACTACCAAGGTTATAAGATTCATATTGCCTAGGCTACTACCAAAGTTATCAGATTTATATTGCCTACGCTACTACCAAGGTTATAAGATTCACATCGTCTAGGCTACTACCAAGGTGATCAGATTTATATTGCCTACGCTACTACCAAGGTTATAAGATTCACATTGCCTAGGCTACTACCAAAGTGATCAGATTTATATTGCCTAGGCTACTACCAAGGTGATAAGAATCAGATTGCCTAAGCTACTAACAAGGTGATAAGATTCATATTGCCTACGCTACTACCAAGGTTATAAGATTCACATTGCCTAGGCTACTACCAAAGTGATCAGATTTATATTGCCTAGGCTACTACCAAGGTGATAAGAATCATATTGCCTAGGCTACTACCAAAGTGATCAGATTTATATTTCCTAGGCTACTACCAAGGTTATAAGATTCATATTGCCTAGGCTACTACCAAAGTTATCAGATTTATATTGCCTACGCTACTACCAAGGTTATAAGATTCACATCGTCTAGGCTACTACCAAGGTGATCAGATTTATATTGCCTACGCTACTACCAAGGTTATAAGATTCACATTGCCTAGGCTACTACCAAAGTGATCAGATTTATATTGCCTAGGCTACTACCAAGGTGATAAGAATCAGATTGCCTAAGCTACTAACAAGGTGATAAGATTCATATTGCCTACGCTACTACCAAGGTTATAAGATTCACATTGCCTAGGCTACTACCAAAGTGATCAGATTTATATTGCCTAGGCTACTACCAAGGTGATAAGAATCATATTGCCTAAGCTACTAACAAGGTGATAAGATTCATATTGCCTACGCTACTACCAAGGTTATAAGATTCACATTGCCTAGGCTACTACCAAAGTGATCAGATTTATATTGCCTAGGCTACTACCAAGGTGATAAGAATCATATTGCCTAGGCTACTACCAAAGTTATCAGATTTATATTTCCTAGGCTACTACCAAGGTTATAAGATTCATATTGCCTATGCTACTACCAAAGTTATCAGATTTATATTGCCTACGCTACTACCAAGGTTATAAGATTCATATTGCCTATGCTACTACCAAAGTTATCAGATTTATATTGCCTACGCTACTACCAAGGTTATAAGATTCATATTGCCTAGGCTACTACCAAAATGATCAGATTTATATTTCCTAGGCTACTACCAAGGTTATAAGATTCATATTGCCTAGGCTACTACCAAAGTTATCAGATTTATATTGCCTACGCTACTACCAAGGTTATAAGATTCACATCGTCTAGGCTACTACCAAGGTGATCAGATTTATATTGCCTACGCTACTACCAAGGTTATAAGATTCACATTGCCTAGGCTACTACCAAAGTGATCAGATTTATATTGCCTAGGCTACTACCAAGGTGATAAGAATCAGATCGCCTAAGCTACTAACAAGGTGATAAGATTCATATTGCCTAGGCTACTATCAAGGTTGTAAGATTCATATTGCCTAGACTACTACCAAGGTGATAAGAATCTTATTGCCTAGGCTACTACCAAGGTTATGAGATTCATATTGCCTAGGCTACTACCAAGGTGATAAGAATCTTATTGCCTAGGCTACTACCAAGGGATAAGAGTCATATTGTCTACGCTACTACCAAGGTTATAAGATTCATAGTGCCTAGGCTACTACCAAGGTGATAAGAATCTTATTGCCTAGGCTACTACCAAGGGATAAGAGTCATATTGTCTACGCTACTACCAAGGTTATAAGATTCATATTGCCTAGGCTACTACCAAGGTTATAAGAATCATATTGCCTAGGCTACTACCAAGGTAATAAGAATCATATTGCCTAAGCTACTAACAAGGTGATAAGATTCATATTTCCTAGGCTACTACCAAAGTAATAAGAATCATATTGCATAAGCTACTAACAAGGTGATAAGATTCATATTGCCTAGGCTACTACCAAAGTAATAAGATTCATATTACCTAAGCTACTACCAAGGTGATTCGAGTCATATTGCCTACAGTCTAATTGCAATGTTATAAGAGTCTTAAATTCTATACTTCCAACGTTATAAAGGTTTATGTTGCTGATCGCATTAAAACCATACAAAAACTTTAATAATACATTGCTGTATATATATATATATATATATATATATATATATATATCTTGTATAGGTCTATCTAAAAGCAAAATACCAAAACTATGCTTTTAAGGTAATTAAACAATTATTAGTATATATATTATCTACAATATAGACTGTAAAATGTAACCAATTAATATATCTTTATTACTGGTTATGCGTCTCAGCTAGGTTCTAACGACGGCACAGCTCCGGCCATTACAAACGCGACCCGAAGCGCCCATTAAGAATTAATTTACCGCAATTGAAGTTCTTTTAATTTATTTCAGAAACAAGAACTTTTTCTAGAAACACATAAGAAACAGAGCATTCCAGCAAATTTAAAAGCTGGAGTCGGTAATGCCAGGCTTGTAACGAAGTACGGGCGAAACAGCTGGCGACAGCGACGGGTGATGGACGACGCGGCGCACAGATTCCGACGTGACACATTTATAATACACGGAAGAAAGCTATCACGCCACAGTTTTCTCAGCCCCTAATTGAAGCCAATGTACGAAATCTGACTCTCTGTTTAGTAGTGATCTGTTCTTTTTTTCATTAATCAAACCAATTACAGAAAACAATGTTGCCGGTTTGTGCGTTTCATTTTAATCTACTTGGTAGTTTTATTGTTGGTAGAATTCCAAATATTAAAATAGTCTATGTTAACGTTTTACATGAAAATGGGTGGTGGATTACCCCTACTTGGGCGGGTTCTTTAAAAATCTCTTATCAGCTAAATATTACTCTAAAATGATTAGCTTAGCAATTTCTTAAATATTTTAAATATATATCTTGAATAAATGTTTATTCCTTATTAAACTACTTTTTATCCATCCACTCAAGTTTAAGTACATTTTATAAAACTTGTTGATGACGCTTAATGTTAAAACAGTTCTTTCAAATATTAGTTCGTTAATTAAATTTAAAATGAATTAATTTTAGTTTTATATAGGAGACAAACGTTTTACAAAAGGGGCAAGGTGTGCAATATAGTTATTTCGTCCCAATTAGCTTAAAATAAGTGATAATATGATTTCATAAAACAACTGATTTTATGTTATAGGTTATGTGGTAGAACAGCTGTTTTAACGCATAGTTTATGTTACTTTATTCATAATAATTGAGATTATTACTAAAATAAAATGTTCTCTCTTTACCTAAATAGGAATTGACTTCATTTTTTTTGTTACTTATTTTTCTTATAAAGAATTTGACAGTAAACTAAAAGTTGTTAAAAAGACACCGTGAGGGAATTTAACGGGGGAACCTTGTTGGTTTCATATTTGACAAACAAAACGTACGAATACTCTAAATGACCCAGCTATGGCTTATTTCTACGAGGAAATCACAGTAACTGAGGATAAAGTTTTTACAAATTTTAAAGAAGTCTCGTAGCTTTAATATTTCTTTGTAGAATTTCAGTTTGTGAAAATTGTAAATAAGTTTACTTTCAAGAGCATTTTATTTCTTTTAAGTCTTTATTTCGATTTCGTAAACAGACACCTCCCTACAAATGTGCTAAAATGTAATGCTCAATAAATACTCTTTGATTTAGGAATGCAGCCTTTTGATATATCTGGAAAGTTGTTTCAGTTATTTTTTTCAAAATTTTATCTTGAGGTCTACAATTTAGTCCTCTTAAAGGTCAATACCCTCTTCCCGCAGAAACATATCCTCTTTCCGGCTACGAACAGAAGGGATGCCCTGTGATAAATTAGAGCTTTGCAATTATATTTGTACGTATCTTAATTTTACATATACGAAATCATATTGGTATTTTCCTTACAAATAGAGGTTTAATTGTAGCTTCTAAGGCCTAGTGTAAAATTCGGAATTAAAATTGTAAATTAATATTCCTTTTGCTATATGTAGACTAAAGTTGCTAAAACTTGCAAAAGGACTAACCGACATTGCACTCGACGGATCAGCTGTTGTTTCTAGATATCTTGACCAGCTGTTTTCGAAGCTAAAAAAATAAGCATTAAAATACTGTCTTTTAATAATCTTTATAATAAGTAAGATTATACGTACTATCATTTAAATAAATAAAAGCCAGTTTATTACTAATAAATAAATTTTTTATGAAATGTATATATAAAAAACCTACAATTAAAATTTATATCCCATAAAATAGTAATAAATTAAAAGCTATTATGGTATTATTATATATAGGTTAGTATTTTATATTATTCCATAATAAATAACTAAATTTAAACTATTTCCTGAACTAGGGGAAGACACCTTGTTATGTCTGTGACCCCAATAAAGATTAGGTTTGCTTCAAGGGTTTGACTTTCTCCATGCACTAGCAGATTACTAATTCAGATTTATTTTGACCATAATATTAACTACTTTTAAAGACGACACATGGGTGTAAAGAGAGGACATCCCCAATTTGACCTTGATTAAGATTAGGTTTGCTTTAAGGATTTGATTTTTCCATTCACCAGGTGATTATTATGTCTATTCCTTCTTCTACCCTAATTGTAACTACTTATGAAGGGGTGGGTGTAAAAGGAGGATATCCTCAATATGACATCTATTAAGACTAGGTTTGCCTCAAGGAGTTGACTATCGCCTGGATCAGGAGATGATTATGTTCAATTTTACTTCAAACCTGATTCTACTCTCCCCTCTTGAAGTATTTTTCCTATTCTTCTTCCTATATGTAGGTGTGACGTTTAGCGACAACCTATCTCGATAAGTTTACTTAACCAACTAGCCCTACTTATGTTCAATTCCTACTGCCATCAAGGCTCGTTACACGATGCAGTGTAGGGATGGTCGATATTTTCTGCCACGGTGACTTGTCACTGGTATTCGTTTGTTGCTGGTGGTACCAGTGACAATATATGGAAAATGTCAGTTCCAGTGACAATGAGTCAATCGGAAGTTCCCTCTGTTGTGATTAAGCAAAACGTAACAGTCAGTGAATGAAATGCCTCTCATTGGTTGATTTGTTGTCATCCCTGGATGATACTGCTGTCTTTGGTTGATTTGTCGCTGTCACTGGCTCTGCTCTCACCGTTCGGCTCACTGCGAAGAGGAGGAGGGTTTCTCTGTTGTGATTGGTCGAAATGTCGCTGTCGATATTGAAAAGTTACTGATATTTTACCACGGCTGCCATTGGTTATTTTGTCACTGATTCTACTGATTTACGTCTTGTGTTGGTGGTCGATTTGTGTCAGGTTTCAAGATATTTTTTTGTATACAGTAGAGGCTATTTCGCACTGGGTAGTTTGTTTTTAATATCGTAGAGGTTTAAATGAAAAAAACAAAAAAAGCTAGGTGTCGAATCATATCATCATTGTGTTATGCCGGGCACATTCAAAGCATCCCTTGTCACCGGTACTAAAGTCACCGGTAAAAGTCACTGATCCAAACCTGGCGTTGTCACTAAAATCACCGATCCGTTAAAGTCACTGGACCGACCATCCCTAATGCAGTAGTTGTGTGTAGGCGCGGCTAAAAGTCACAACACAATAAAAACAGATTCTCGGTGACTTATGTTTAGACGTTGACCTCAGAGTGAATATAATGCTTCTGGAAATACAACTCACATTTTCATAGATTTGGAAATACCTAAACACAAACACGCTAACGGTAACATGTCACAATGGCAACCATCGCTGCACTTTAGAGGCTTCTCTGCCTCTACGATCCCATCACCGTAATACGTTCACGTATCGTATTGGATAATACTTTGAATAATACTTAAACGCAGCGTTTTGCGTCGGACTGTACAATTTGCGTTGTCACGTGCATCACCCTCGACACCCAAGGTCACAAAATTGATTTGTAAAATTGTTGCCATCATATGAAACGCAAACTGGCGGGTCGCGGCTCGGGCGTAGTGGAGATGTATTTTTATATACTGCATTGGAATTCTTCGTAAAGGAAGAAGACCGACAGAATAGATGGCCTGAGAAAACATGGAACTAACTGGGCGATTTAAACGAGTGAGAAAGGCAAGGGAAGCTATATGCTCAAAGTGGCTAAATAGATAAATTGAATATAGTATGATGGGTTTATGTTGAATTAATATAAAATCCATGACGTGTCCGTCCATCCGTACGTGCGAGTGCGCGCACAAAGTTCGTTTTTAAAGGAAAAGTTACCTTATATTGCTAACACGCTTTTAGTTTTATTCAACTATAATAGGCTAAAAGTAGTGTATTTTTATATAGGCATTCTAATTAGGTATTAAATGAGTAAACTGTTGCCATGGTGTCGCAGATATTTATTTTGATAATGCGACCTTTGTATTTAATATGTATTTCACCGTTTGATATTTTGCATTTTCACTTAACACATTTGAATGTTTAATGTAAAGACTTTATTTCTGATAGCAGAACAGGCTTGATAAGGGCACCGAACTGGTTGCCGAAACGTTTCATTATCAAAATATAGATCTGCGACTCGATGACAACCGTTTTCACATTTATTTAAAAGTAGTTAATTTTAACTTAAAAGAGGGACTTAAATCCATTCTTTGGGATTTGGTGATTTTAACAAAAGGACACCATTCCAAGACAAAATTTACAACATAAATTTCCTTGCTTCAAAATATATAGGTATGCATGTAGCCTATAATCAAACGCGTATAGCTATATTGTTTTTTTTTTTGGTAGAGTTGGCGATGAGTTTCAGTAATCTAGTCAATTTTATTCGATCAGAAAAACATGTGCTGAAATATATGTCTTTTCTTAGAGGTTTTTAAATAAATTAATATATTTTAAAATCTCAGAAAAAACATTTTACTATCACAATAATAAATATTACAATATCACAATTTTCATTATACCTATGGTTAGGTAAGAGCATGAAAATATAAAACTTTTAACAGAATTTTATTTTAGAAAATAATAAATGAAAGTAGTTTTTGGGGCGATACAAGAACAATGACTCTCAGGAATAATATTTGAGCTTAGCTTATGAGCAAATTAAGTAATTAAATAATAACAACATCAGCACACAGTCAATAATTTTTTTACAGGTAGCCTACGCGTTTCAATTAAAAAGCCATCATCAAGTATAACTATACAATTCTTAATATACTCATCTTCACATCTGTTAGGAATATTTTTATACATTTAAGTAGTTTTTCTGCCTTTCCTAATATTACAATAATTTCTTTTGTTCACAGTATGTAAAGAAGAACTCAAAATTTGGGCTAACAGTACTGTTTAAGTACTGAAAATGGAGTCATTCCGTAACCGTGTTATATAAAGATGTCATTTTATGAAGGGAAGAAAAAGGTATTCAAACATATATAACTATACAAATTGTAATTTGATCTACACTTTAGTTATAGCCGTTGATGCCTTGTGCTACCACATTACCTTAACCAAGTACCATTCGGTCCAATAATGCAGTTCTACGCTGTCTCTGCTAAACTATGGGAACGGCATAAAAAGGAGTTATTATTATTATTTATATTATTGCTGTTATTACTGTGCTTGCTAGGAGGGAGAGATGGGGAGGAGATTGGTATGGGGCCTACCATGAGACGAAAGGAATGTTGATTCAACGCTAAATAAATCATATTTAAATTAGAAAAACGAAAGGTTTTGCGATTTACAGCGAGAGCAGTGTTTTACTATTCCAAGGCCGAAGCTTAGATGAAGCCTAAGCCAATAAAATAGTTTGGCTTCTGATCTAGAAAAAACACCTTGAATATTAATCAACCTAATTTCGTACAACTTTTTCTTTCCACTGCGCCCTATACCCCTTCCAGTAATCGGGGTTCGTTAGATATTTAAATCGATAAACCGGAAAAAATCCAGCCCAGAGGTGAATAAATCGATCCAACTATGAGGTACGGCTGGCGCGGGCAATTAACAGACCCGACTGCTCCGGTCGCTGTCACTCGCCGTGTTTTATGGTCTGCCTTTAATAATTGGCCTTTATCTGGCCCACTGATTGTGGCCGATGTTTTAGTCCCGCGATGTAATTGAAGATCTCACCGTCACGTCTGCGCCGGACGACGTGTCCTCTGGTATCGCAGGAAAACGGCGCAACCGAGACTATTCAAATGAAATGGCCGGTCCGCATGCAATGGCCGATTACATCTATTACGCCGATACCGTTCCGATTGGGCGCGGAATCGCTGTATCCAGTTCCGTTACGATAATTGTTCCTCGGTCCCGGACGATCTAAATACTCGTACAAACTTCACTGCTATCGATACTAAACGGGCGGAATGTCTGACGACAAAAATGAAAGCAGGTGAGTTCAATGCGCGGACATTTAAGTCTTCCTTTATTTTATTAGTACCTTATGTAACCTTGTTACGCTTTATTTCTTAACTATTTTCTTTTTTAACTTTAATTGTTTGAGAACGATTTAAAAATAATTTACACGAATACAAAATGATTTTATCGTAACGCATAGGCTTATGATAATAAAAATGTCCACAGATGTAGTAATATACAATATCAAGAGCAAAATGGTACAGTTAATTACAATAAAAATATTGGAAAACCCCCAATACCACGAAAATAATACAAAGTAACTTATATTACAGGTTACCTGAAATTAAATAAACCCTTTTAACTTTAAACTTAACTTACTACAAAGGTTTTTGCCGAGTTGACGTGGAAGCCATGATAATATACAAAATCAAGAACACAGTGGTGTAGTAAATTACGGTAAAAATATTGGAAAAAATACAGATACCACAAAAAATAATAAAATATAAACAATATTACAAGTTAAATAAGATTAAATAAATAATTTTAACTTTAAACTTAACTTACTACAAAGGTTTTGCTAAATTGACCGGAACCCATGATAACATACAATATCAAGAGCACAGTGGTACAATTTATTACAGTAAAAATATTTGAAACAACAACAAAAATAATGAAAAATAACTAATAATACAAGTTACCTAAGATTAAACCCAAATTATTATCGTATTGTAGATTGTAATTTTGTAATAAAACCTTCTGATGATGATGACTTGTTCTTCGAAATGTACATAAGGGTTTAACCTTAGGTATCTTGTAATATTAGTTATATTGTATTATGTTTGTGATATTGGGGGTTTTGCAATATTTTTCTTGTAAGAAGTAGTAAGCTAAAGATAGGGGATGAAGTAATCCCTGGACGTCTCCTCTTAGAAGACAAGGGAAGTTTGTCCCCTTGTTCAGGATAATATTCTGATGTAAACCGGCTCTCACGAATACCGCTGCAGCAAGTAGATATTTCTCTTTGCACCACTTAGGGCGCAGGTTGTGACTACTTATATTAGAATCGCTTTTTCAGCCATAGGTACGTCTAAACTAGGACTTCTAACAGTTGATCGTTTACTGTGTTCTAGCGGGACCTCGTTTGATTGGCTACAAGTGTAGGTATCTTACTCCTTTATTTACTTTTAATTAATTGCTTTTTCTGTTCTTTATTCTATTAGCACCATACGTTTGCCTGTTCGTAAAGAAAATCCCGTTTGCCGAATCAGAATAAACAAGTGTTTTTCCTGTTTTAAGTGCCCTGGTCTGATTGGTTAAAAGTGGAGAGTCTCCTGTTCCTCTATTTGCTCGTAGTTTATTCATTTTTATTTTATTCATTATAGGACTACCTCAAGTTTTCTCCGTTGATTCAAGTAACTCGAAAAGAATACCCGGCCTGTCTGTTCTGATTGGTGAAATGAAGAATCTCTTCAAGTGTTTTCCTTCTTCCTCGAAACTATATCTTATCCAATTACATTCATTTCCCTGATATTCAGTTTTATATAATAGGTCTCATCGTATCACTTTTGATAAGCGAATGGGAGATCCCGCTTCTTTCAAGATCCCTTTGTTTGAATGCTCTCCTGCCAATTTAACTTGTTACTTGATGGTTTTATATCGGGAAAACACTACTTCTAGCACTAGGAAGGTTTGTATGGCAATTTAAAACTCTGTAAACCACACTTTATGTGTTTCATTACAAATATTATTTTACTAAAATTAAAAGATACTTAACTAAGTGAATACGTAAGGGCCTACTTGCTGAACCGTTTCGAAACAATCGTTCCTTTTACGAAGCGAAGGCTCTACCCGCTGAGTAGAAGGAACAATAGTTCCGAAACGCATCAGCAACTAAGGCCTTACGTATTCACTTGGTTTAGTATCTTTTTATTATAGTTTAATCAGTGAATTCAAAATGATTACAAACTACTTTAATGTTATTTTGTTGAAGCCGAAAATTAAAATTGATTTTAATAATTAGATTATTTAGCTAAACCTGAGATATCATTATAAAACACATTTAGCCTATATTCATATTGCTTATATGTGATGCTTTAACACCGTTACCATCCTCAGTAGACCCCAATGCACACACTAACACCAAAGAACTAGAGCATAATCCAAAATCTACAAATCTGTTTGTCTCAGGTTAAGCATTGTTGTTAAACATAAAAACATTATCACTGTTGTCAATTAATAATGTGTCCAAGTTGAACAACATTAGTGACTTCGCCGTACCTGTTATTTCGTACCACATAAACGATATGCGTTTATAGGCAACGTGTGTGTTTTCCCACTGAAGCCTAACAATGATTTACCGGAGGTTTTTCTTATTGTCAGTGCACACTTGGTAAAACTGGAAGAGAATATTTGTATGTTGTCTCTAGTTATACAGTTAAGGAACTGTGGTTTTAATTTACAAAAAACACCTGCCATCAGTGGTGGAGAGGTACATGGAATGTAAAGTCTAAGCCAATTACAATTCATCTCTGTCCCGCTTAACATGTGCATAACAAATATCTACTAGAACACACACAAACACACACATACACACGGTACAAGCGAACTAGCTGTGAGTACCTAGAGTTCAATAAACTGGCCGCTTTGCATTATATATTAGTCATGCAGTCGTTTTTGCAAATTTCTTATTTTACTCCCTCCCTAGTTCCGTGCTATTTCCTCATGCATAAATCCATCGGGATAAAGATGTGTTTTTCCTAAGCGCTTGGGCCCACTGGGAACACTGATACGCATAATAGGTGTTCATACATTAACAACAATCTTTAGACTATAGCTACTCCAAATCCTAACTATTGCGCAATGCAAACGATTACCTTCCTTTTTAGGAGTATACTTCGTAAAGTATAATACTGTTTCAGATTTATATCTCGTTAACTGCCACCCTGTATAGGTCTATAATTCGTAAACTTCCACCGTGTATAGGCCTATAATTCGTAAACTGCCACCCTGTATAGGCCTATAATTCGTAGACTACCATCATGTATAGGCCTATAATTCGTAGACTACCACCATGTATAGGCCTATAATTCGTAGACTACCACCATGTATAGGCCTATAATTGGTAAACTACCACCCTGGCTAGCACCTCGCGAATGCTTCTGTAGTAGGTCTGATGTGCTGATGTTATTTATGCCTTTCTGTACCTACTCTTGCTTGGATTATGCTCTTTTTTATATTATTTTTGGATTTTCACATGGTCGTGTCTTCCATGTCACGGCGCTGCCCAACAGTTCCCATTCAGGTTATTTCTTTTATGTCATTATCTTGACCTTATTTTATTCTTTTTTTTTGTAGTTTCAAGGCTGCCAGTCAGTATGGTTATGTCCACTTACGAAGGAAAGGAAAGTATTGTCACATGGTAGAAGCGGGAAAGCCCCCTGGTACAGGATAAAGGGGCGGCAACATGACATCATGTGTAAATAGCCCTTGAAGTAGACCTATTTTATAGCGTTGCCTTAAAGATACGTTACCTCCCCTTGGAAGAAGAAGGACAGATAAACTAGGTACGAATAGGAAAAGACTTAATAAAGCCCTGGGTTTAGTGACAGAGTAAACATTTTGGTATAGTCTTGGGTTGCTTACATGCTTACCTCAATTAGTACTGATCGCAACCGGGACGGTGGGAGGAATCTACTCGCTTTCCTCTTTATGCAGTGACGCCTCGAATTATGCTTATAGATACGGCCAAAGTCTTATGGGCACTGTAAGTAACTTCAGAGACATCTTTAGTCTCTCAAAATCACTTTTAACACTCGTGTTTACTCCGGATTATGTTTGGTTATAATTTTATTATAATAATAGCGTTGTGATTGTTATCTTTCCCTTTCTATATACTGGAAACAATCAATGGGAGTATTTAAAGTAAAATATGTCTTCTTTTAATAATAGCACGAACTCAAACAATGGTAATTTGGTCATTTGGAATGAGCGTATTTAGCGTATTTATTTATAACCGCAGTTAGAGAGCCTGAGAACGTAACAACATTAATAGCGTATTTATTTATAACCGCAGTTAGAGAGCCTGAGAACGTAACAACATTAATAGCGTATTTATTTATAACCGCAGTTAGAGAGCCTTAGAACGTAACAACATTAATAGCGTATTTATTTATAACCGCAGTTAGAGAGCCTGAGAACGTAACAACATTAATAGCGTATTTATTTATAACCGCAGTTAGAGAGCCTGAGAACGTAACAACATTAATAGCGTATTTATTTATAACCGCAGTTAGAGAGCCTGAGAACGTAACAACATTAATAGCGTATTTATTTATAACCGCAGTTAGAGAGCCTGAGAACGTAACAACATTAATAGCGTATTTATTTATAACCGCAGTTAGAGAGCCTGAGAACGTAACAACATTAATAGCGTATTTATTTATAACCGCAGTTAGAGAGCCTGAGAACGTAACAACATTAATAGCGTATTTATTTATAACCGCAGTTAGAGAGCCTGAGAACGTAACAACATTAATAGCGTATTTATTTATAACCGCAGTTAGAGAGCCTGAGAACGTAACAACATTAATAGCGTATTTATTTATAACCGCAGTTAGAGAGCCTGAGAACGTAACAACATTAATAGCGTATTTATTTATAACCGCAGTTAGAGAGCCTGAGAACGTAACAACATTAATAGCAATAACAAAACTAAAAATTATATATTGTATACTATAGTTGCAATTGTTACGATTACAATTATAACAGTTATTATATACGCACGACTGAATTCGCCGCTAGAAAATCTTAGACCATATTTGTAAATTATCTACCTTTAGTGATCTTTAAATAGTAATAGTAATAATAATAACAACAGCAATAACATCATTAACAACAATATTTATAATAAAAACAAAAATATTAATATCGATAGTAATAATATTATTAACAGCAACAATAACAATATTAACAATAACTATAGTAAAAATATTATTAGTTATTATAATAATAACGACAACAGCAACATTATTAATACCAACAATCCTATTAATTATAACAATAATAATAATAATTATTATTAATAATAATAATAATTATTATTATTAATAATAATAATTTCTATTATTGTTAATATATACGGGTACATATTACTACGGGTATATTTATATTCTGGGGGTTCATTAATGAATTGAATTTCACGTTCTCTAAATTTACAATCACCCTTTTTCATAAAAATTTAATTAAAGTATTTTTTTCTGTTTCATATTTCCAAGTCTACAAATCTCTCTTCTTTAATAATGTTACCTTATTGGTAGTAAACTAAATCTTACGTAATGGACACCGAAACATTCCTAGAGTAAATACAGAGATCTCAGTCGTTCCTAATGGGAATGGAAGATTGCTTGTATCTTCTTCATTAAATTATCTTCATTGCTTCAGACAATTCTACAAGACTCTTCAATTACCTACTCAAGTAATGTGAGCAAATAATACTTTTTCTCCCTCTCTCTCTGTTCTCCTCCTCCTTCTCTATGTGCTGGGAGGAGGAACGTTTGTCATCGTCCTTTAATTATCTGCTGCCAGAATACATTAAACAAGAAGAAATGCACATTTTGTAGGAGTCTGTCTGTCTCGCCCACAGTTGTCTGGTGTCGTCTTACAGATACTGTTTACAAATATGATGGAAATCCTTCTTGTATTCTTTGCACAAAACGAGGTCATGGGTAAAGGATGTGATCTGACGTAAAATCTGTGGGTTTCTGAAATAACTGTTTTTTTTAATTCTCTCTCTCTCTCTCTCTCTCTCTCTCTCTCTCTCTCTATATATATATATATATATATATATATATATATATATATATATATATATATATATATATATATATATAGACGCATGCACGCACACCCGCACAAACACACACACACACACACTCACACAACCAAACACACACACACTCACAACACACACACACACACACACACACACACACACACACACACACTCACACACACTAAAGACACACATACACACAACCAAACACACACACAACCAAACACACACACACACACACACACACACAAACACACACACACACACACACACACACACACACACACACACACACACACACACACACACACACATATATATATATATATATATATATATATATATATATATATATTTAAAATACGTTTTCTTGTTTAATAATTTAAAACAACATAGGTTATTCAAATACAAGAATATTTATAAATTTATATCCAAAGCTTTTCGTTGGTAAACAGTACCAACATCATCAGGAATGAAAATTACATTACAGGAATGAAAGTATTGTTTACCAACGAAAAGCTTTGGATATAAATTAATAAATATTCTTGTATTTGAATAACCTATGTTGTTTTAATATATATATATGAAGTTAATATATTACTATTGTAAGTAATTTTATCCAACATTAAGTGCAATGATTTTACCTTGAGTGATGAGGCGCCTTTCGGTCACTTGACCATTGTCGAATCACTGATTACTTTTTCTTAATTTTTCTGGTGCGGATTATTAAATTAAGAAAAAGTAATCAGTGATTCGACAATGGTCAAGTGACCGAAAGGCGCCTTATCACTCAAGGTAAAATCATTGCACTTAATGGTGGATAAAATTACTAATAATAGTAATATATTAACTTCATAAAGTCAGTGCAACGGAAAAACAACGGATAACGTAAAATATCAAGAATATATATATATATATATATATATTAGCCAATTTATGATTATTACTTGTAGATTGGCCTGCAACCGCCTATTGCTTGTGTACAATTTTGGGGATATTTAACAAGTACTTGAAAGTTTTGACGCCTATATCATGATACGAATGTCTTTAAGCGAGAAGTCTATAAAGGATGAAGCTGTCTTACCTATGTATTGTGTGTATTTTGCTACTTAAACTTATCGCTGGACTTTACTATTGTGACGTCATGTCTCTCACTACGACAGAAAAATTAAATTTTATAACCATTTTAGGCGCTCGCACAGTAAAACTTATAAACCCTTCGTTGCAACGTTTCGGGTCAATGACTTCGTAGACGTTTTATCTAAAATTTTTCAAATTAATTCGGAAATGATTGACGCGTATTGCAGATAATAACCGTGGAATTTGTCAGTCAAATATTCAAATGTCAACGATTTCAAATGATATATAGTCAAATATTCGCTGACGACTAAAGTTATCAGTAACTGACTCTTTGATTCGATGTTTTTAGATTCACTGAACTTTTATACGTGTTTGCATATTTTATTAAAGTATAATTTAGTCTTATTGAAATTTATGAAACAATGTCTTTGGTAAAAGTTTTATTTAAAATAATGTATTTATTTTAGTTTAAAAATGAAATACTTGAAATACGTCTGCAATTCTTTATGAACATGTGGACTCGTGGTGTTAGACTTAGCATTACGTCAGTACGCGTGGTATCTTCACGCCCTTATCCTATTTAGATCAGCTATTTTTTCTATTATTTGCAAGCATTATTGGTTGTGAAAAATATATATACATTTTTTCAACATATTTTTTTAGTCCAGCGCCGGTTAGTATTACCAATGGTGGATCCTGGGGGGCACATGCGGTCCTTGGGTCCAAGCATGTGTAGGGGCGTGAGGTATAATTTTTAAGGCAGTAAAATTTACACTAGAACAATTGCGTTATTTCAAAATAAGTGGATAAGATAGTAAATAATAAGATAATTGTTTAAAGACAAAGATGGTCTTTGCTCTTTACAATATTACATTACATTATTGTTCTGAGAACCACCATAATTCCACCTACTTATCCTCAAACTAATCCATATAACCTGTGGACGGCACTTATAGATTCCTAGAGAGAGGACTAAAACTGAACACGTGATCCCCCTTATATAATAACGGGGGGAGGGGGAATCGTCCCTAATAACACTATTTTCATATTCTCCACAGATCTGAGCTGATTTTACTCTATGTTTAATTTAATAAAGCCATATTTTATAACTCTAAAAAACAGAAATTTTATCAACCCTAAAAATTGGCATGGTATTGGCAACTTTCTTGTACCATATTTTATTTTCCCCAGGGTTTTTCCAAAACCTCGCCAGTATTTACTCAGCACTTGAGAGTCTATATTTGAAGAACAAAAAACAAAAGACAAAACAAACACACAAAATCCGACTGATCCCTTTACATTTAGACAATAATTTTACTCCGAACCGCCGCGCCGACCCCTTATCTTCGTCCCACACACTGCGAAACCCCTCCCGCGCCCCACCACAATATCTTTTTCTTCTTCGAGAGGATCAGTGTGATATTAAGACACACAGGGAGCACTTAATTGTATCGGGGGAGTTCTGGGGTCCTAGAACCATAATGACGACTTTAGATCGTCGTAGGAGAGAAAAACTGATAGAGAAAATATTGTAGAAGTAAAAAGGCAACTAATGTTAAAGAAATGACGAACCCTTTATACAAACTTCAATTTTAAATTTAAATATTGCTTGATTTTACTCTTCCTCCAAATTTTCAAACTGTGATTTTTTGTAATAATCCTAGATAATTTTGGTTTTTATAATAAATCCTAGATAATTTTAGTTTCTTGCAATAATACGTAGATTATGGTAACTTTTTATAATAAATCCTAACTAATGGAGGATTTGTAGAATAAATCCCTAAAAAATTAGGCTTATTATTAAATCCTTGATAAATATGGCTTTTCGCAATAAATCGTATATACTAGAGGTTTTTTATAATAAATCCTAGATAATTTTGGTTTCTTGCAATAATACGTAGATTATGGTAACTTTTTATAATAAATCCTAACTAATGGAGGATTTGTAGAATAAATCCCTAAAAAATTAGGCTTATTATTAAATCCTTGATAAATATGGCTTTTCGCAATAAATCGTATATACTAGAGGTTTTTTATAATAAATCCTAGATAATTTTGGTTTCTTGCAATATTACGTAGATTATGGTAACTTTTTATAATAAATCCTAACTAATGGAGGATTTGTAGAATAAATCCCTAAAAAATTAGGCTTATTATTAAATCCTTGATAAATATGGCTTTTCGCAATAAATCGTATATACTAGAGGTTTTTTATAATAAATCCTAGAGAATTTTAGTTTCTTGCAATAATACGTAGATTATGGTGACTTTTTATAATAAATCCTAAGTAATGGAGGATTTGTAGAATAAATCCCTAAAAAATTAGGCTTATTATTAAATCCTTGATAAATATGGCTTTTCGCAATAAATCGTATATACTAGAGGTTTTTTATAATAAATCCTAGAGAATTTTAGTTTCTTGCAATAATACGTAGATTATGGTGACTTTTTATAATAAATCCTAAGTAATGGAGGATTTGTAGAATAAATCCCTAAAAAATTAGGCTTATTATTAAATCCTTGATAAATATGGCTTTTCGCAATAAATCGTATATACTAGAGGTTTTTTATAATAAATCCTAGAGAATTTTAGTTTCTTGCAATAATACGTAGATTATGGTGACTTTTTATAATAAATCCTAAGTAATGGAGGATTTGTAGAATAAATCCCTAAAAAATTAGGCTTATTATTAAATCCTTGATAAATATGGCTTTTCGCAATAAATCGTATATACTAGAGGTTTTTTATAATAAATCCTAGAGAATTTTGGTTTTTCATGATAAATCCTAGAAGATGGTGAGATTTTTGTACAAGAAATCCTATATAAATTTGGTTTTTACAATGAATCCAAGATAATAGAGGTTTTTTATACAAACTTTTAGATAAATGTGACATTTTATGATAAATCTTAGATAGTTATGGTTCTTGATGAGTTTTTTGTCATGTATACTTCGGTTGTAGAACAGTATTTTAATCTTGTGTTGCTCGTTTTGTGTAACACTTACACAATTTAAAATTATTTGGTAGACTCGTAAGTTTAATTTTTTTACTTACCCAAACTGGGATACCAGACATAACTGGCATAATTGACCACATCCTTAGGAAGTTAGAAATATACTTTTTCATCTGATAATCAATAATTGTGTTTTGACTTATATTTATAACAAGTTTAGTTCAACCATTTTCACAAGCAAGGTTATGTAATTTTAATTTAACCTAGGTACAAACAGTTATTGGTATCATTTTGAAACTCTTTTTTCATAAAGATATTAAATACTTTGAAATAGTTTATTTTATAAAACCTTAACATAACAACAAACTGTGACTGGTACAATTTTGTCACTATTTTATCATAAAGAAAGGAAATTCTTATGAAAATATCCTTATAAAACCTTCATAACTACAAACTGTTACTGGTATAATCTTATCACTCTTTTTTCATAAAGATATCAAATACTTTGAAAAAGATGATTTTATGAAACCTCAACATAAACTACAATCTGTTACTGGTACAATTTTGTTACTCTTTTATCATAAAGAAAAGAAAATCTTATGAAATAGCTGATTTTATAAAACCAACTTTCGCCTCTATGATCCGTGTTGTTACCAGCCAGCAGTGTTACTAGCTCAACTATTGGACGGATTAAAGCGCGTTCCAGTCGAACGTGTGAGTCTCGACAGCGCTTTCAAGTAGAGGCCCAATGAAGAGACAGTCGACCGAAAATAATTAAAAGTGTCTGACACGCTGTTTCCCCTCCCGTCTAGAAGCTGTCCATCCATCAAACATGGCGTGGCGAATCGGCCCGAGGAGTAACACAGTCGAAGGGAAAAAAAATGCTTGAGAAGTCCTTCAGATGCTCTTCAAACAAACCGAATATATATGTAAATTTCGTGGGACAAGTGCGTTCTTAGACAAAGGACTTGTTTTACATTAAATAAGTGTGTGCGTCGACAGGAGTCGAGACCTTTCAGTAAGAATTAATTAAATGAACTTTCTATTCCGTGTTTTCCTTTCACGTTTTTCACTTCCTTCTATTACTCCACACTCTCCCTATACATGTCCTGCTCAATATTCACCCACTCAAGTTCAAATACATTTTTAAATACATTTTGTTGTGTATGATAGTTGATGTTAATACAGTTTTTTTCAAATATGAATTCACTAATAAAATTTAATATGTAATTAATTATTATTAGTTTTATATGGGAAAAAAACTTTTTACAGAAAGAGCATGATAAAATGAAACCATAAAATGTTTCAAATTTAGTGAGAGGGCTTAACGTGTCGACATTTGTTGGGGGCTTTCGTGACGCTTCGGATGGTGTTTTGAGTTAAGGTTTTGTAAAAATGTTGTTATATCTTGTTCATTCAATGCACTGAATGGAGACATTAATTGATATAATTGTTTTCTTACTGCTAGTATTATTATATTTTGTTATTGATGATACTAATGATATTAATGATGATATATTATATTGATACTAATGACTCATATATGGTTCGTACTCATTTCCAGCTTCCTCCGCTTAGGCTTTTTTTACACATCTGGGACGGGATATCCCTAATATAGACTTATGACAACCAACATGGCTTTTAAATTTTTCAGTTCCTTCTATTAGCTCACATCCTTTATATATATGTATCTTGTACAAATTTTCAATCGTTAATAGAATATTTTTTATTCTTCCACTCAAGATTAAATAAATTTTTTTTTAACTTTTTGTGGATGACACAAGTGTTAATGCAGTTTTCTTTCAAATATTAATTTAATAATTATATTTAATGAATTAATTTTCGTTTGATATAGGAGAACAGCGTTTCTCAAAAAGAGGAAGGTATGCAATATAGTTATTTCGTCTCATTTGCCTTAAAATAAATAAAACATATGATTTCATAAAACAGCTGATGTTCTGTTTTAGGTTATGAGGTAGAACAGCTGTTTTAAGGTATAGGTTATGTTACTTTATTTATAATACTTGTAGTTGTTTTATTAAAAAGTTATTTAAATAATTTTTTTCTTTCTTAACCTAATTAGGAATTACAAAAGTGTTTATTTATATTAATTTTTGTATACACATTATCCTACTACTGCGAATACTGTTGCTGGTGACGTCATGCTACGTCATTACTCCTGAAGGGGTTAGAGTTTGTTGCACGCTAAGTTTTACAGAGGACAATTAGTAAATGTTAGTTTCTAGAAATAAAACAATCGTTTTTTATTCTACAAATAAAATCTTCCATTAACTTTAGGTTAGGTTATAATATACACTATAAGGAACACAGTGGCAATAATACTGTAAAAATGTTGGCAATCATTCTAATAATCCAAAAATTATACAAAACTAACTAATACATAAAGTTTCTAAGATTAAACCTTTTTGTATTTTTCGATTATTGTATCATCATCAGAGACGGTCATATTACAATACAATTGGACTGTAGTTGGTAATTTTATTGTAACAGGTTGTCTATACTCTAATAGAACCCTCTGATGATTTTGAGATGGTAATCGAAACGGACAGGTTATGTTAGGTTAGATAAAACTTACGATTTACCGAGCTATGAGATTAAACTTCGAAATGAACGATGATCACAGAAGAGTTCGCATTTTTACCACTAACAGTCGGTATTTCTTTGGTTTTATTGGAATATTTTAAGATTTACCAATACACGGTATTTTACATTACCGCCTATAGATATTTTATATATTTCTGTGTCAACCAATTTATTAAGATTTTTCTTTTTTTTCTTTTAGTTCACACTCTTTCTATGTATATTTTGTAAAAATTTTCTATCGTTAATAAAATATTTTTTATTCATTCACTCAATTTAAAATACATTTTTTAAAGTTGTAGTGAATTTGACATTATTACAGTTTTTCAAATAATAATTCATTGATTAAGTTTTAAAAAAGAATTTCAGTTTTATATGAGAAAAGGGGCAAGGTATGCAATATAGTTATTTCTTCCCATTTGCCTTAATTAGTGATAACATATGATTTCACAAAACAGCTGATTTTATGTTATAGGCTATGTGGTAGAACAGCTGTTTTAAAGCATAGGTTGTCTCACTTTATTTATATTAATTATATTTATTTAATAAATAATAACTAAAATAAAATATTTTGTTTGACCTAAGTAGGAATTGACTTTAAAAAGTTATGTTTGTTTTACTTGTTTCTTTGTTTATACTATGTCAGTGTTATTTACGATTAATATACGAAGGGATCTTCCTCTTACAAAGTTTACCGAGTCTTAAAATTCAAAAATTAAAATTGGACGATTAAATGAAACCATTAATTAAGTGTACGTTCTGAAGCTACTCGGAGTATGTCCTACCCTAATATTATAAGGCTCCAAAATTACATAGTTTTTATTGCTAGCGTTAATTACGGCGTATTAGGTACATGCCAAGCACTTCCGTGTTGGCTCAACAAATGTAAATATTAATGGACCGTGTCTCCGACGACTTTACTCGGATACACAAAACGCGCGCAAATTATGACGATGAAATTCCATTTTATGACCGTCATTAGGCATCAATTGTTTTTCTCTTTGTATCGATCGCGCTACGTTAAACACGGTAACCGCGTATTCCGAGTCGTCGAGCATCCTCGGCAACCCTTCATTCAAGACTCCGACGACTGTATTAAATATTTAAAGCCCATAATTACAAGAATTCCCTCATGGGCGGTTCTAATGGAGCCTCATTTCCTCTTCATTATTAGGAGAATCAATTACGATGTAGGGCTTGAAATATGAGGTACAATATCATGGAAAGCGAACGGGTTAGGTAATGTTTCAGTGTGTAAGAAAAGGCAGGAAATGTTGGCGGCTGTGGAAATTCCGTCGACGATTAAGTACTTGCTACGGAGCTCTCTGATGGAACAATATGGATTTTAGTTGAATTTTAGAGGTTACTGTCTGATAATAACACTAGAGGAACACAGTTTTATGGAAATATGATAATTTTGTATATTTTCAATTCTTTCTTTTAGTCCACACTCTCTTTATATATCTTGTTCAAATTTTTAATCGATAATAAAATACTTGTTATTCATCCTCTCAAGTTCAAATACATTTTTTTATTAAGTGAATGACACTTGATGTTAATACAGTTTTTCAAATTTTGATTCATTAATTAAATTTAATGAAATCATTTTAGTTTTATATGAGAGAAAAACGTTTCATAAAAGGGGCAAAGTGTGCAATATGGTTATTTCGTCCCATTCGGTTTAAAATAACTCATACATGATTTCATAAAATATCTGATTTTATGTTATAGGTTATATAGTTTAACAGTTGTTTTAACGCATAGGTTATGTTACTTTTTATAGCCTATTAATTGTAGTTATTAAATGAAAATAGACAAAAATATTTTTTTTAAACCTAAGTAGAAATTTACTTTAAAACATTAGTGTTTATAAAACTTGTTATCTTGTTACTCTAACCTCCAATAATAATGAAATAAAGCATTTAAGAAAAATGTTTATTATCACAAAGAGAAAGAACTTAACTTAGTGCTCTACGAAATGTGAAATAATTATGAACCCTTATGTGTTTTACTTTACAATAACAATAAAAGTTTTACCTTTCAAAACAAATTATAAAATATCTGCCCCATAGTAAAAATATGTTCCAATATTCTCCAAGATCAATACGGCATTGGACGCTTAGAACTCACTATTTTAACTCTAGTCTTAAGTGTCCCCGTTAAAAAAATATCAGTGTTTCTTATTTATAAATATCTTAAAATTTTAAAACCCCGATAGAAAATTGGCTACATATATGAACAAAAATCTGTTAAGTAGATGTCCTTTTAGACGGAAAAATCCCTAAAATCTGCTTTTAAATTAAAGACCTAAATTTCTTTTTCACGAAAAACACAATTTTTGTCTTTCACGAAAAACACGTTGATTCGTCTTTCACGAAAAACCATTACCTCGACTTTTAAAGAAATACACATAATTAGTATCTCACGAAAAATCACGTTGATTCGTCTTTCACGAAAAACCATTACCTCGACTTTTAAAGAAATACATATAATTCGTCTTTCACGAAAATCACGTTGATTCGTCTTTCACGAAAAACCATTACTTCGACTTTTAAAGAAATACACATAAGTAGTATCTCACGAAAAATCACGTTGATTCGTCTTTCACGAAAAACCATTACCTCGACTTTTAAAGAAATACACATAATTAGTATCTCACGAAAAATCACGTTGATTCGTCTTTCACGAAAAACCATTACCTCGACTTTTAAAGAAATACATATAATTCGTCTTTCACGAAAATCACGTTGATTCGTCTTTCACGAAAAACCATTACCTCGACTTTTAAAGAAATACATATAATTCGTCTTTCACGAAAATCACGTTGATTCGTCTTTCACGAAAAACCATTACCTCGACTTTTAAAGAAATACACATAAGTAGTATCTCACGACAAATCACGTTGATTCGTCTTTCACGAAAAACCATTACCTCGTCTTTTAAAGAAATACACATAATTAGTATCTCACGAAAAATCACGTTGATTCGTCTTTCACGAAAAACCATTACCTCGACTTTTAAAGAAATACATATAATTCGTCTTTCACGAAAATCACGTTGATTCGTCTTTCACGAAAAACCATTACCTCGACTTTTAAAGAAATACATATAATTCGTCTTTCACGAAAATCACGTTGATTCGTCTTTCACGAAAAACCATTACCTAGACTTTTAAAGAAATACACATAAGTAGTATCTCACGACAAATCACGTTGATTCGTCTTTCACGAAAAACCATTACCTCGTCTTTTAAAGAAATACACATAATTAGTATCTCACGAAAAATCACGTTGATTCGTCTTTCACGAAAAACCATTACCTCGACTTTTAAAGAAATACACATAATTAGTATCTCACGAAAAATCACGTTGATTCGTCTTTCACGAAAAACCATTACCTCGACTTTTAAAGAAATACATATAATTCGTCTTTCACGAAAATCACGTTGATTCGTCTTTCACGAAAAACCATGACCTAGACTTTTAAAGAAATACACATAATTCTTCTTTCACGAAAAACACGTTGATACGTATTTCACGAAAAACCATTACCTCGTCTTTTAAAGAAATACACATAATTCGTCTTTCACGAAAAACGTTAATTAGTCTTTCATGTAAAAAAACTTCAGGACGTCTTTCAAGATAAAACGTTAACTCGTTTTTCACGAAGAACACGTTATTTTATCATTCATGAAAAAAAGTTGACTTGTTTTTGAAAAAAAAACTGTAAACTTCCCATTCAGAAAAAAATGCGCCACAACTTGTCATTACAAAGACACCTAAGTTCTTTTTCTGAAAGAATCAATACAAATACATATAACGGGGATTAAGGTAGGAGCAAGAATAGCTTGCGTGTCGAGATCGCTTCTATAGGCAAATATTAAGTAATCGCGGATTGTCTCAACCTGTTACCGTTTGGTTATTTATCGTTTTATTGTTTTATCTGTAAGCCAAAGTAAAACTTTAATACGTGACGATGCCCTATACAGCCCATCCAGAATGTCAGTGAACGGGGGCGTTGTAAGTTGCAATGTTTCATTGCTTTTTTTAAATTTTAAATTAAATAATTTAAATCTATTTTTCCATGTCTTTGACAATGATAACAAACAGGAATTTGTAATTAAAAGTCTCAAATTGTCTCGTGGCTTCTATATATATCCAAGTTACCAGACTGTACTTTCATTCTATACGAGGTTCCCTGTTGCAATTTCGAAACAATTTGACCTTTACAAAGCACGACACAGAGGGGCTGCAACCCGCCAAAGCAGGGTCTCTGTTCACAGTTCATTTCCCTCCGAACCTGTCTCCTACGAAATTGTGTCAAAGGGATCGTCTTACGGCCGCGTCTGGGGTCGCCCGCTCTGTAGAACTCATGCTTAATTTGGCCAAGCTCACGGTGACGGCCCGAAGCCAGTATTTCATTCCTTAAGGGGCTCCCGACACGAATATTAATGGGCTTGTTTTTGTAAGAAAAATGTCCCGCTACCGTGTCTGTGTGAATCACTTTCAAAACAGTTAATTTATTTAAGATAGAAATTGTGCTCTAAAAACGCAATTTTATAAAGACCAGAAGAGAATATATGCTTAACACGCAAGCCACGAAGCCCTTCACTTCTTGTAATACCTGCCATCCCTGTCTACGTTGATACTATGTTGCTTCAGAAACAAAACCAAATTGGTATGAATTGTAATCACTCAAAGTTGTAGGAAAAGGTGACTGGGAATTTAAGTGTTGTACTTGAAAGCAGATTTAATGATTACAAAACAATCTAATTAGTGATAAACCTTAAAAACAGTCTTTTCATCCTATATGTAGCCAATTCTCTCTCTTTCTCTCTTTCTCTCTTTCTCTCTCTCTCTCTCTCTCTCTCTCTCTCTCTCTATATATATATATATATATATATATATATATATATATATATATATATATATTTGTAGTTATGCAACACTGTTTTCTTGTATACACTTATCACTTTCACTTATGTACTTAAACAAGAATCTTACTTGGTATTTATGCGAGCTAACTTTCAATGGCTGGCTGTGCCGTCATCCTCGGGCGTACTGAACAGGGTTGTTGTAGACTGCGAGCTGAGTGGATTTCCCGTTGACCTTGGTATGCCGTTATGTTCTATTCTTAGATTCACTGCACTGTGCGAGTTTTTAAAGTTTGTTTTGGGGTTAATATTGTCTATTAGATTGAATAATTTATCGTTTTTGGATTTTATTTGTATTTGTTCGTTAATGATATTATTTTTATTTTTATAAATTTCTAGTTATTCCCAGATTGTCATTTTGAGGCCTTTTTGAACCTTTTTTTACAAGGTGTACGTTTTTTAATGTGGGGAATGTGTGTTTGTTTTTGATGGCGTGTGTGGCTAAGTTTTAGTTATAAATTTCAGGTTTGATGTATGCATTGAGGTGTTCTTGATATCTGTCTTTTAATTTCTTTTTTGTTTGGCCTATGTATATTTTATTACAGTCTGGGCATTCGATTTTGTATATTCCGTTATTAAGTGTGGGACATATTTTTTCTGGTTGGTTTATTTTGTTGATTATGTTTCCTGTGTTTTGTAGGCTATGTTAATATTATTATTTTTTAGTGTTTTAGTTATTCCTTTTATATTGTATCCTGTGTATGTGAATGTAGCCCATTTTGTTGTTTGTCGTTCGATTTTAGGTTGTTTTTATTTTATTTAATATTTTAAATTCTAATTAATCTATAGTTTTTTTATTGTATCCATTTTTTTGGGCTATTTGATATATTATTTGTTTTTCTTTGGTTTTTCTTCATTATTTAGAGGCAATTTTAGCATCCTGTATAAAAGTGAGTTGTAAGCGGCCATTTTATGTTGTGAGGGATGGTTGGAGTGGTTTGGTATTGTAGTAATGGTTTGTGTGGGTTTCCTATAAATAGAATATTCAATGTTATTTGTATTTCTGGTCAATGTTAGGTCTAGATAGTTTATTTTATTGTTTATTTCTTCCTCCATGGTGAATTGTATGTTAGGGTGTAAGTTATTGATTTCATTTAGGATGATGTTATTATTTATTGTTTTATTTTGTGAGATGTATAATCCATCATCAACATATCGTATCCAATGTCCGTTGGGGTCGTGTGTTTTTGTGGTTTGTGTGATTAATTCGTCAAGTTTTTGGAGGTAAATTTCTGATATTATACTTGAAAGTGGTGATCCCATTGCTAAGCCATCTATTTGTTTATATATCCTATTTTTGGTTTAAGAAATCTGTTTTTTAGAAATCTGCGTGTGATGTTTTAACCTACATTCAAAGGCCAACTGTTAAGTTAGTCTAAGGCCTAAGAGAATGTCTTGAAACTTAAAACAATGGAATTTTAAAAAAAAAGTAGCAACAACTTGTTGATTTAACATAAGCTTGAAGCTGTGTAGGGCTACATGAAACACTTAAAAAACTAGTACAAAGTGACTTATTTTGTGTTACTGAGAAGGTAAAAGTGAAGTAGTACATGATATCACAGAAGATACATTATATAATACTGGTAACTAAAGAGAAACTAAACACATATGCAAATGATCGAAACATACGTTAATCCAGGTTTTACAATAAATTTTAAAAATATTAACAGTAAGTAGTAAACACTAAATACAAACTAATAATATAAACAAACAAAAATTTAAAGTCAATTTCTACTTAAATTAACAAAGAAGTATTCTATTTTAGTAACCTTTTATAGAATAATTACAATTAAAATAAATAAAATCAGCTGTTCTATAAAAACACATGTCATCACTTATTTTAAGCCAATTAGAACGAAATAACCATATTGCATACCTTGTCCTTTTTAATAAAGGGTTTTTACCGTGTAAAACTAAAATTAATTCATTAAGTTTAATTAATAAATTAATATTTGAAAAAACTGTATTAAAACTTGTGCCATACACTAAAAGTTTAAAAAAATGCATTTGAACTTGAGAGGATGAATAAAAAGTATTTTACTAACGATTGAAAATTTGTACAACTTATATATAAGGAGAGTGTGAGCTAAATAGAAGGAATTGAAAAATATAAAAGCCGTGTTGGCGGCGTAGGGTATGCATAAGTCTATGTTAGGCCTGTCTCTTCCCAGATGTGTGGAAATGGACTAACCGGGGAAAGCTGGAAATGAGTACGAAGCATATATGAGTCATGAGTATCAATAAAAAAAATATAATAATACTAACAGAAAGCACAGAAATTATATCAATTGATGTCTCCATTCAGTGCATTTAATGAGTAAGAAATAACAACATTTTTACAAAACCTTAACTCAAAACGCCATCCGAAGCGTCACAAAAGCCCACAACAAATGTCGAAATGTAAAGCCCTCCCACTAAATTTCAAACATTTTATGGTTTAATAAATCTCTTCGCGTAAGAAAAAAACGCTGGCAATAATAAAACTTCAGAATTCAGTCGGGTATAAAGTTTGTAGGAGTTGATTTTTTACTGTAACCATAATGTCCGTAGACGGAGGGATTCTGTGACCCTTATTAATGGCCCTGGTTCGGGGTCTTTGTTTCAGTTTGGGTGACAAACGAGGTCTGGCGTGGGTCGTTAATATGTCGCTCGATATTTCGAAAAGGCGATCAACTCGTAGCGGGGCAGCTGGTCTGCATATCGGGAAATACTTTTTGTTAATATATTTTTACAGAAATTAATAAATTACGATTTTTTTTCTATTATCCTACAGAAAAATTCCTCCTGTTCAAGGTTTACTATCGTTTTAAGTTGTGTTCATTTATCGAATATCTTCTGTCAGGATATTTTATTAAAAAAACTCTTATATGCTTCTCAAAAAACAATCGATTTTCGCACTATAATATTTGTACCATATAAAATCAATTCATAATAGATGTAGCTAAACACCTATGACTCATACAACGAGCTACCCTTAACCCCATTGGTCATTGCTATAACAAAGTTCTAACTCTTTAAATATATCTGCACACTTTTAATAAGACCTACGCGTTTCTTCCTCTTGTTTTGCCATCTTTTTTATTTCAGTATCATCATTACCTGAATTTTCACTTTAATAAACTGAATTAAAATATCGAACAAATGAAAATAACGATTACAATTAGTGTAAATTTCATTGTCTCTCATGTCGACAAAAAACGCAAACCGCCATTACACAGCTGATGCTCCAATCAGTCAATACAAAGATCAATCTCTTTCATATTGTCAATCCAGAATAACAATCCTATCGGAAAAGCCTGTGATAATATACTTAGCTGATAATCGATTGTTATAGAATTTTCCCGCTTTGTCGTGCGCATTAACTATATTGGCAATCAGTGAAAACAAAGTGATCTTTTGATATTTAAAACTCGATTAGTTTCGTAATTGTTGTCGATTTATAAATTAACTCAATTTGTGCGAGTCTGTGTAGGTAACTCAATTTTATAACAATCCATTATCGACGGACATTTGATGGTTTAGTGCTGTTTAGCCTATAGGCCTATAGCGTTCCCTATCAAAGCCAATGAAACTTTTGTTTGAAAAAGACTAAATTTGATGTTATTTTTGTTCCTCCATCCAATCAACACTAAACAAATTTTGCAGTTACTTTACACAATTTAATCCTCTTTGCCAATCTTCCTACATGACACATACATTGTCGTGATTTATTATTATTCTAAAATTTCAAAAATAGTTTTATAAATCCCTTCTATTGGTCGTATGCTATATAGAAGTGGGTTACGGAAAACGAGATGATCCGGTGTGTGAGTCTAAGTTCCACGTATCACATGAAGGGGAGCCGAAGAAGGCTGACCATGGGGGGGCAGTCGACGGGCCGGTGACCAGTCAAGGCCTTATAGATCGGGTCTCTGCTTGGGGTCTCGACTATACTTATACCACGGGATCGTAAAGGCCCACCATAACCAATCTGGGTATAGTCTCACGAGCAGAGGAAGGGGAGGTGTCGGGGGGGGGGGTAGTGGTTTGCTAGCTAGTGGATAGTTACTTTTCAAAATCTTTGAGTAGAGTCGGTTAAGAATCCAAATGATCCAAAGCAACCGACCTCCTTAAAGTCGTAAGGAACACATATAACTATGTCTTATATAGACTACGCCTGAACTTGAGTAACATTATTTTACGCAATTAGTATGAATGTTTTTATTGTTCTAAGGCGATCTGTCTGTATGAATAATATCGTCTAAGAAGGATAGAAAAATATATGAATATAGCTACGATTAAGGGAAGGATATAAAGCCATCTGGGAAAGAATATAAGAACACCAGAGCTCCACGTAATCCTGAAGTAGACCTATTCTCTACCGGGTCTGTAAGGAGATAATTCCCTTTAACATCCACTTGCAAAAAGAAGGACATGTAAGGGTAGGTGGAATTAGGAAGGCGTACGGAAAAGATATTGATCCACTGGTACTGGAAATAAAGGTATTTCATGTCAATGTCAGAATTGCTTACCTGAAGTAGATATACTGTATATAAGGGTCATAAAGGGAGACCCCCTTTACAACTCCTTTTAAGACTTTTGATAAGAAAGGGTGGATGGAATTTAGTAGGGGTAAGGAGATAGGATAGTGATCCATTGGTACATGGAATAAACGAGAAAAAGCGCACCGAGTAGCCAATATCACTCATGGGTAAAATTTTATCCTGCCACTTGCAGGCCTGCGGGCCTTGGTGAGAGGCCGAGGACAAGGGGAGGGTGGAGGTGATCGCAGGTCATTTTCAAAAACATCGAATCTTGGACTTCGCTGAATCATAGAGTTAACTCAGTATTATGTTCTACTTAATAGGTTTTAATGTCTAGTAAAAATAACAACAACTGTAAGTAGGGGGTTCACGGAAGCGTAATAATAAAATTGTCTGAGGTTTAGGATGGATAGGCCGCAATTTATGGCCCCGATGAGGGATGACGACAGTGCCTGTTGTTTTCTAGATGATGAATACACAATTTCTACCTAAGAGCCAAGTGTCACCTTTTTAAAATTTGACCTATTCATAGGTAGATCCGCACTCAGAGTGAAAAATTACACCCGTTCATCTGAGAAATGTATTTTATAATGCAAGCGTTATTTATATAAGTATATTCTCTTTAAACAGTTATAACGTTAATGGATCCCCAGATAATTATTACAACGTTTGCGCTAAAAGTAATTTTATACCTTACCTTCGAGTAGTTGCGTTTGGGAGTGCGTCCATTTACTTAGGCGGGTCAGCTGCGACACATTGCTCCAGGCACAGCCTGCCGAATCAGGTTCCGAACAAACAGCCGGCACGCAATCCACGGCCACCATGACAACGGCGACATGTTGCTTACGGGCTATTAATTGACACATTCGGTGCATCAGATTTTGTTACTGGACCATATTTGTGACGTGGTTGCTCATGAACGCACGTTGATTTCATGCAACAGGTACTTCGGGTTATTGAAGTTTACGGGCTAGCAGAGCGTCCATGTCACATAATACCGTGTAACATGAGGAGGAAGTAATTGTATTTAGCCGCACACAATGTCTAGCACGTGTTGGGTTTATGTAAGGTATGAGCACAAATAGCGGTGCTTAACCCTTACCGGAAACACTGTGTGTGCTGTATATGGTGTAGTAAACAAGTGCTTGTATGATTAACTTAACCATTCCGAAAAATATGTTTCCTTCCTTACAAGGACTACTTAAGGTGTATTTGGCATGAAGAATAAGGAGAAGCCTGACCTTAAGACATGTTAAAACAGAAAGTACTTAAAGGAAGTCGTGGGCGTAGCACTATGTTTTTGGAGCACCAAATAATTTCCCTGTAGAAAAGTACTTTAAAATTATGATTTTTGTTCCCTCTAACATTCTGGCTCTACTTGAATCTGTATCCTACTACCCTTCCCTCGCATTAACGTTACCATCCCTTTTCCAGCAACAGGCAGCTTCATGACGTCATTAATCCTACCGTACGTCCACCTAGTCGTCCTTAATTCACTTTTCAACAATAACCACCAATAGGCGCTCTTCCTGGAAATACGAACCTGTGTATCATAAGACATCTCTATAAACCAGACTATAAGATTTTATGTTCCCACCTCGATCCTATCGATTTACATTTCATTCTATATTCTTCATAAGCGATGAGACTCTGAAGTAACTCGGTGGGGTCGAACTGCGCAAGGTCGTTCTCAGATATTAAGAACTACCCTAACTAATTGGTCGAAGTGTGCAGGTGGTTAGCCTACAAATCGTATAGAGTGGCAAAAATATAAACTAAAAGTAAAAATGTGAAGTAAAAGTGTTAACTTCCTACGAACATTACAATGAACATAAAAATACTTGAATAGATAGAGGTCAATGAAAATTCAAATATAGTTGAAGATTGTATTAAATAGTTTTAGTAGGTTAAAGTAGGCTGGTTAAATGTATTTTGCGTTGTAACGAATACAGAGTGGTTATGATTGCATTCAATTCTGAAAGTAATTCTCAAAGAAAGTGTAACATACACACTTTATGACCAAATTCCTCCTCGTCATAATAAATACCTTAAACCTTCGCATATTATTATTATCGTGTGAAATAAAAATCCCTGTAGACCTTACCATTTACAATCTAATACTCTCTTCCTAAGAGCTAACTATAAGATTGCTAGAAGGCCAACGCTAAAAGGTGCGATCAACCGTGCATAATTGACCAAAGGTTTACTTGCGCAGCTCAACCGTAGGCTCGAGGGCACAGAAATATTTCGCTTACTAATTTCTTGACCACTTGCGCCATTCCACCATGTTCTAAGTAACTAAATATCTTCATAGAATAAATATCTATTTCCATCTTTAAGTTGACCTACTAGTCTACAGTTATAAAATTTAACGTACGTTATCATATACTTACTTTTAGTAACATTTACTTTTGTCTAAATGAGAGCCAACGTTTCGGAAAGGGTGTCCCATTATCAACTTGGACTGTACGTTTTGGAGATATTTCCATATTAATATATGTTGAAGTGTAATAAAGACAAACAAATATTTCATACAATCATTGAATTTATTGTGGCAAGAGTAGGAAAGGGATCCTAAAACAACTGGGAAACTTTAACGCAACGCACGAGTAGCCTGATATAATTCGTGTATGTTCAAACACAAAAAGTTGAGATATAGATCAATTGTGTCCTTTTTTGTATTCTTTCGTTCGTTAATCTGTTATTTTCTCTATTGCTGAATTTCTGTCACTGTATTTAGTTCTTTTCTTGGTGCTTTATGTTTTAATCTTGATCTTACCATTTCACTAGTGTCAAGTTCTTCCATTTGTCTCACCCTCTTTCGCAACAATCAAAATGTTTACAGTTTTATTATATATGTTTGTAATCCAACGAGGTCTTGCTTATCCAACCGACATTCTTCTTTGTTGTGTCTTTTCTTCACTATGTTCAATACTTTCATTTTTCGTGAATATCCCTCCTATTTTTTGTACAGTATTTTTTTGGTTATATAAACTCTTGTTCGTGGTGAAATTATTATTTTTTTACCTATCATTGTATATATAATATCACTCATGAGTTATACAATAACATATATAACTTTATCCCTCACTAAAACAGACTCAGAAACCTAAAAACAGTTGACACAGTTACATAGTAGAAGATTACAGATTATACGACATACATAACATTAAACAACAGTTTTCGTAAATACAATAACAGAATAGCTTACGTCTTACACAACAACCTCAAATACAGTTCAAACCATCACAAAGTCAGACAACATCCTCTGGCATATATAAACTTACTTCGTGCTCCAGATTCTACTTAGGTCAAACAGGCGAATCAATTTATACGCTCTATCCAGGAAGTCACTTGTAAAATTTCTAAACTTTGAGACACTCAATCAGACTCTGCAAAACACTATAAACAAACAAACAAACTTATCTTCGAACTACAAATTTTGCACAAATAGGAGTAACATTCAGCATAAATGAAGGTGTATAATTTACACATAATTCAAATTACGCCAAACACATACTCAACATCAAATTACATTATAAATCATAGGTAATGTAAACAATTCATATATAATAAATACAATTTATAGGTGATGAATACAATTCATAGGTAAAGAAAACAATTCAAATATAATGAGAACAATTTATAGGATATGAAAACAATTTATAAGTAATGAAAAAACAATTCATAGGTAATGAAAGCAATTCATAGGTAATGAAAGCAATTTATAGGAAATGAAAACAATTCATAGGTGATGAAAACAATTCATAGGTAATGAAAACAATTCATAGGTAATGAAAGCAATTCATAGGAAATGAAAACAACTCATAGGTAATTAAAACAATTTATAGGTAATGAAAACAATTTATAGGTAATGTAAACAATGTATAGATAATAAATACAATTCATAGGTGATGAATACAATTCATAGGTAAAGAAAACAATTCAAATATAATGAGAGCAATTTATAGGAAATGAAAACAATTCATAGGAAATGAAAACAACTCATAGGTAATGAAAACAAGTCATAGGTAATGAAAGCAATTCATAGGAAATGAAAACAACTCATAGGTAATGAAAACAATTTATAGGTAATGAAAACAATTTATAGGTAATGTAAACAATGTATAGATAATAAATACAATTCATAGGTGATGAATACAATTCATAGTTAAAGAAAACAATTCAAATATAATGAGAACAATTCATAGGTAATAAAAGCTATTCTAGGAAATGAAAACAACTCATAGGTAATGAAAACAATTCATAGGTAATGAAAGCAATTCATAGGTAATTAAAACAATTCATAGGTGATGAATGCAATTCATAGGTAAAGAAAACAATTCAAATATAATGAGAACAATTTATAGGAAATGAAAACAATTCATAGGTAATGAAAACAATTCATAAGTAATGAAAACAATTCATAGGAAATGAAAACAATTCAAATATAATGAGAACAATTTATAGGAAATGAAAACAATTCATAGGTAATGAAAACAATTTATAGGTAATGAAAACCATTTTTTAGGTAATGTAAACAATGTATAGATAATAAATACAATTCATAGGTAATGAAAACAATTCAAATACAATGAGAACAATTTATAGGAAATGAAAACAATTTATAGGAAATGAAAACAGTTCATAGGTAATGAAAACAATTCAAATATAATGAGAACAATTTATAGGAAATGAAAACAATTTATAGGAAATGAAAACAATTCATAGGTAATGAAAACAATTCAAATATAATGAGAACAATTTATAGGAAATGAAAACAATTTATAGGTAATGTAAACAATTCATAGGTAATGAAAACAATTCAAATATAATGAGAACAATTCATAGGTAATGAAAACAATTCAAATATAATGAGAACAATTTATAGGAAATGAAAACAATTTATAGGAAATGAAAACAATTAATAGGTAATGAAAACAATTCAAATATAATGAGAACAATTTATAGGAAATGAAAACAATTTATAGGTAATGAAAACAATTCATAGGTAATGAAAACAGTTTATAGGTAATGTAAACAATGTATAGATAATAAATACAATTCATAGGTAATGAAAACAATTCAAATATAATGTGAACAATTTATAGGAAATGAAAACAATTTATAGGAAATGAAAACAATTCATAGGTAATGAAAACAATTCATAGGTAATGAAAACAATTCAAATAAAATGAGAACAGTTTATAGGAAATGAAAACAATTCATAGGTAATGAAAACAATTCAAATATAATGAGAATAATTTATAGGAAATGAAAACAATGTATAGATAATAAATACAATTCATAGGTAATGAAAAGAATTCAAATATAATGAGAACAATTTATACGAAATGAAAACAATTCATAGGTAATGAAAACAATTTATAGGTAATGAAAACAATTTTTAGGTAATGTAAACAATGTATAGATAATAAATACAATTCATAGGTGATGAATACAATTAATAGGTAAAGAAAACAATTCGAATATAATGAGAACAATTTATAGGAAATGAAAACAATTCATAGGAAATGAAAACTACTCATAGGTAATGAAAACAAGTCATACGTAATGAAAGCAATTCATAGGAAATGAAAACAACTCATAGGTAAAGAAAACAATTCATAGGTAAAGAAAGCAATTCATAGGTAATGAAAGCAATTCATAGGTAATTAAAACAATTCATAGGTGATGAATACAATTCATAGGTAAAGAAAACAATTCAAATATAATGAGAACAATATATTTCAAATGAAAACAATTCATAGGTAATGAAAACAATTTATAGGTAATGAAAACCATTTTTTAGGTAATGTAAACAATGTATAGATAATAAATACAATTAATAGGTAATGAAAACAATTCAAATACAATGAGAACAATTTATAGGAAATGAAAACAATTTATAGGAAATGAAAACAGTTCATAGGTAATGAAAACAATTCAAATATAATGAGAACAATTTATAGGAAATGAAAACAATTTATAGGAAATGAAAACAATTCATAGGTAATGAAAACAATTCAAATATAATGAGAACAATTTATAGGAAATGAAAACAATTCATAGGTAATGAAAACAATTCAAATATAATGAGAACAATTTATAGGAAATGAAAACAATTTATAGGTAATGTAAACAATTCATAGGTAATGAAAACAATTCAAATATAATGAGAACAATTTATAGGAAATGAATACAATTCATAGGTAATGAAAACAATTTATAGGTAATGAAAACAATTTATAGGTAATGTAAACAATGTATAGATAATAAATACAATTCATAGGTAATGAAAACAATTCAAATATAATGAGAACAATTTATAGGAAATGAAAACAATTTATAGGAAATGAAAACAATTCATAGGTAATGTAAACAATGTATAGATAATAAATACAATTCATAGGTGATGAATACAATTCATAGGTAAAGATAACAATTCAAATGTAATGAGAACAATTTATAGGAAATGAAAACAATTCATAGGTATTGAAAACAATTTATAGGTAATGTAATCAATGTATAGATAATAAATACAATTCATAGGTGATGAATACAATTCATAGGTAAAGAAAACAATTCAAATATAATGAGAACCATTCATAGGTAATGAAAGCAATTCATAGGTAATGAAAACAATTCATAGGTAATGAAAATAATTTATAGGTAATGTAAACAATGTATAGATAATAAATACAATTCATAGGTGATGAATACAATTCATAGGTAAAGAAAACAATTCAAATATAATGAGAACAATTTATAGGAAATGAAAACAATTTATAGGTAATGAAAACAATTTATAGGTAATGTAATCAATGTATAGATAATAAATACAATTCATAGGTGATGAATACAATTCATAGGTAAAGAAAACAATTCAAATATAATGAGAGCAATTTATATGAAATGGAAACAATTCATAGGTAATGAAAATAATTTATAGGAAATGAAAATAATTTATAGGTAATGTAAACAATGTATAGATAATAAATACAATTCATAGGTGATGAATACAATTCATAGGTAAAGAAAACATTTCAAATATAATGAGAACAATTTATAGGAAATGAGAACAATTCATAGGTAATGAAAACAATTCATATGTAATGAAATCAATTTATAGGTAATGTAATCAATGTATAGATAATAAATACAATTCATATTTAATGAAAACAATTCAAATATAATGAGAACAATTTATATGAAATGAAAACAATTTATAGGAAATGAAAACAATTCATAGGTAATGAAAACAATTCAAATATAATGAGAACAATTTATAGGAAATAAAAACAATTTATAGGAAATGAAAACAATTCATTGGTAATGAAAACAATTCATAGGTAATGAAAACAATTCAAATATAATGAGAGCAATTTATAGGAATTGAAAACAGTTCATAGGTAATGAAAACAATTTATACGTAATGAAAACAATTTATAGGTAATGTAAAGAATTCATAGGTAATGAAAACAATTCAACTTAAATTAGAACAGTTTATAGGAAATGAAAACAATTCATAGGTAATGAAAACATTTTATAGATAATGTAAACAATGTATAGGTAGGGGGTCTAATAAATAAAATTCATAGGTAATGAAAACCATTCAAATATAATGAGAACAATTTATAGGAAATGAAAACAATATATAGGAAATTAAAACAATTCATAGGTAATGAAAACAATTCAAATATAATGAGAACAATTTATAGGAAATGAAAACAATTTATAGGAAATGAAAACAGTTCATACGTAATGAAAACAATTCAATTATAATGAGAACAATTTATAGGAAATGAAAACAATTTATAGGAAATGAAAACAATTCATAGGTAATGAAAACAATTCAAATATAATGAGAACAATTTATAGGAAATGAAAACAATTTATAGGTAATGTAAACAATTCATAGGTAATGAAAACAATTCAAATATAATGAGAACAATTTATAGGAAATGAAAACAATTCATAGGTAATGAAAACAATTTATAGGTAATGAAAACAATTTATAGGTAATGTAAACAATGTATAGATAATAAATACAATTCATAGGTAATGAAAACAATTCAAATATAATGAGAACAATTTATAGGAAATGAAAACAATTTATAGGAAATGAAAACAATTCATAGGTAATGTAAACAATGTATAGATAATAAATACAATTCATAGGTGATGAATACAATTCATAGGTAAAGATAACAATTCAAATGTAATGAGAACAATTTATAGGAAATGAAAACAATTCATAGGTATTGAAAACAATTTATAGGTAATGTAATCAATGTATAGATAATAAATACAATTCATAGGTGATGAATACAATTCATAGGTAAAGAAAACAATTCAAATATAATGAGAACCATTCATAGGTAATGAAAGCAATTCATAGGTAATGAAAACAATTCATAGGTAATGAAAATAATTTATAGGTAATGTAAACAATGTATAGATAATAAATACAATTCATAGGTGATGAATACAATTCATAGGTAAAGAAAACAATTCAAATATAATGAGAACAATTTATAGGAAATGAAAACAATTTATAGGTAATGAAAACAATTTATAGGTAATGTAATCAATGTATAGATAATAAATACAATTCATAGGTGATGAATACAATTCATAGGTAAAGAAAACAATTCAAATATAATGAGAGCAATTTATATGAAATGGAAACAATTCATAGGTAATGAAAATAATTTATAGGAAATGAAAATAAATTATAGGTAATGTAAACAATGTATAGATAATAAATACAATTCATAGGTGATGAATACAATTCATAGGTAAAGAAAACATTTCAAATATAATGAGAACAATTTATAGGAAATGAGAACAATTCATAGGTAATGAAAACAATTTATATGTAATGAAATCAATTTATAGGTAATGTAATCAATGTATAGATAATAAATACAATTCATATTTAATGAAAACAATTCAAATATAATGAGAACAATTTATAGGAAATGAAAACAATTTATAGGAAATGAAAACAATTTATAGGTAATGAAAACATTTTATAGATAATGTAAACAATGTATAGGTAGGGGGTCTAATAAATAAAATTCATAGGTAATGAAAACCATTCAAATATAATGAGAACAATTTATAGGAAATGAAAACAATATATAGGAAATTAAAACAATTCATAGGTAATGAAAACAATTCAAATATAATGAGAACAATTTATAGGAAATGAAAACAATTTATAGGAAATGAAAACAGTTCATACGTAATGAAAACAATTCAATTATAATGAGAACAATTTATAGGAAATGAAAACAATTTATAGGAAATGAAAACAATTCATAGGTAATGAATACAATTCAAATATAATGAGAACAGTTTATAAGATGTAACAAATGAGCCTTTTTTTCCTGGGTAAGTATTTATCAGGGCTTTATTAAAAATGTGTGTTAATTACTAATTAACAAATTAATTAACCTTACTTACCAGGGGCTCCTAGTTTTCCGTTTTCAGCCAGGCATAATAATGTCTTTCTGTAAACGATCTTCTGATATCTTCGGAAGATAAAACTAGGTTACTTGAAATGAAAATTGAAAGTTTGTTACGTTCTAGTTTACTTGTGAAATAAGAATTTAAATTTTTTAAATACAATGTTATACAATTTATTAATCAGTGACAAATTACAAAGGAACAAAAGACAGCAATGTGTCGAGTAATTTACTTCATACTACTGCTAGTTATTCCATACATTTTAATTACTTATTAATCTTTAAAATTTATATATTTATCGAGAAGATAGTAACTTAAGATTTCCAAATAAATTTTTAGAAATGAATATTCAAGGGACAATTTCCACCGTTCATGTGTTAACCGTTTATCAATTAAAAATTCTTCAATTTAGTTAACATTAAAATACATTTTCTTTATTATCATCTAAAACGTACCTGATTGTGCACATCACTTATAAAACACTTTAAAACATATTAAACATTGCCCATGGCTTTTGGAATCACTAAACACTTAACACATCGCTCTTGCAAATCGGCGCACTTAAACAAAAATGATATTAACTTTTACTCATTTGAAATACATAAATAATCGCTTCTGACTTCTTCTTTAGCTCGTTAATAAAATTTGGTACCGGCCTTGACATCTTAAAATTTGGAATACTGGAAGCTTACAAATTTCTAGGTTACGTCCGAAAATGCCATCACGTCTGTTCTGTTCAAGAACCTCTGGATGAGTGGGGCTTCTGAAGGGGCACGCCAACGGAAATCCCACCCTTGGTTATTATTTCGAATTTTTCGATTCGTGCATTGGATCTGGCGATATCAGACCATGCTTGCGTCACATGAGGTGATATCAGTTAATTACCCTGAGTTACTACCTCGTACGATATTTTACATTTTTACCCGCTAGGGGAGCTACTATCTATGCTAGCTTCACAATGAGCACGAATAAAACAAAAATTTTCTTTTATATGGGGAAGATATAATTATTAAATAAAAATCAAATATATAAATGAATTTATATGTAACACCTTATTTTTAAGAGTGTTACAAGGAAATGAAAACAATTTATAGGAAATGAAAACAATTCATAGGTAATGAAAACAATTCATAGGTAATGAAAACAATTCAAATATAATGAGAACAATTTATAGGAAATGAAAACAATTCATAGGTAATGAAAACAATTCAAATATAATGAGAACAAGTTATAGGAAATGAAACCAATTTATAGGAAATGAAAACAATTCATAGGTAATAAATACAATTCATAGGTAATGAAAACAATTCAAATATAATGAGAACAATTTATAGGAAATGAAAACAATTTATAGGAAATGAAAACAATTTATAGGTAATGAAAACAATTTATAAGTAATGTAAACAATGTATAGATAATAAATACAATTCATAGGTGATGAATACAATTCATAGGTAAAGAAAACAATTCAAATATAATGAGAACAATTTATAGGAAATGAAAACAATTCATAGGTAATGAAAACAATTTATAGGTAATGAAAACAACTCATAGGCAATGAAAACAATTTATAGGTAATGTAAACAATGTATAGATAATAAATACAATGCATTGGTGATGAATACAATTCATAGGTAAAGAAAACAATTCAAATTTAATGAGAACAATTCATAGGTAATGAAAGCAATTCATAGGAAATGAAAACATCTCATAGGTAATGAAAACAATTCATAGGTAATGAGAGCAATTCATAGGTAATGAAAACAATTCATAGGTAATGAAAACAATTTATAGGTAATGAAAACAATTTATAGGCAATGTAAACAATGTATAGATAATAAATACAATTCATAGGTGATGAATACAATTCACAGGTAAAGAAAACAATTCAAATATAATGAGAACAATTTATAGAAAATTGAAACAATTTATAAGTAATGAAAACAATTCATAAGTAATGAAAGCAATTCATAGGAAATGAAAACAACTCATAGGTAATGAAAACAGTTCACAGGTAATGAAAGCAATTCATAGGTAATTAAAACAATTTATAGGCAATGAAAACAATTTATAGGTAATGTAAACAATGTATAGATAATAAATACAATTCATAGGTGATGAATACAATTCATAGGTAAAGAAAACAATTCAAGGTAATGAAAACAATTAATTGGTAATGAAAACAATTCATAGGTAATGAGAACAATTTATAGGTAATGATAGCAATTCATAGGAAATGAAAACAATGTATAGGTAATAAAAACAATTCATAGGTGATGAATACAATTCATAGGTAAAGAAAACACTTCAAAGTTAATGAAAACAATTATTAGGTAATGAGAACAATTTATAGGGGATGAAAACAATTCATAGGTAATGAAAACAATTTATAGGTAATGGAAGCAATTCATAGGTAATGAAATAATGTATAGGTAAAAAAACAATTCATAGGTGCTGAATACAATTCATAGATAAAGAAAACTATTCAAAGTTAATGAAAACAATTTATAGGTAATGATAGCAATTCATAGGAAATGAAAACAATTTATAGGTAAAAAAAATAATTCATATGTGATGAATACAATTTATAGATAAAGAAAACAATTCAAAGTTAATGAAAACAATTATTAGGTAATGAGAATAAATCATAGGGGATGATAGCAATTCATAGGTAATGAAAACAATTTATAGGTAATGATAGCAATTCATAGGAAATGAAAACAATGTATAGGTAAAAAAAAAACAATTCATAGGTGATGAATAATATTCATAGATAAAGAAAACAATTTAAAGTTAATGAAAACAATTATTAGGTAATGAGAATAAATCATAGGGGATGATAACAATTCATAGGTAATGAAAACAATTTATAGGTAATGATAGCAATTCATAGGAAATGAAAACAATGTATAGGTAAAAAAAAAACAATTCATAGGTGATGAATAATATTCATAGATAAAGAAAACAATTTAAAGTTAATGAAAACAATTATTAGGTAATGAGAACAATTTATAGGGGATGAAAACAATTCATACGTAATGAAAACAATTTATAGGTAATGAAAGCAATGCATAGGTAATGAAAACAATCTATAGGTAAAGAAAGCAATTCATAGGTAATGAGAACAATTCATAGGTAATGAAAGCAATTCATAGGAAATGAAAACAATTCATAGTAAATGAAAACTATTCATAGGTAATAAATACAATTCATAGGTAATGAAAATAATTCATAGCTAATGAAAAAAGCATAGGTAATGAAAACAATTCATAGGTTTTGACGTAACTATATCGAAACTGTTCTGAAACCACTTAACATTATAATTCTACCTCCCAGTCCTTGTAAAATCTCAAGAAGTCCTTTTTGCTATCTGAGTTTATAAAATAACACATCGAATGACCTCATTGACACAAAAAGTAAGTACTAGTATCAGCAGATACTTATATATTGCTATATGTCAGCGCATATAAATCTACTGTTTATCTCTTCTCATTCTATTCTCCTATTTAAATGAATCAAGTTACGTTGAAAGAATGCACGGTTATTTGAATTATAAGAGGCTTTTTACTTGATTTTTAACAAGCTAATTATGCTCTCGCTAAAGAGACGTTGGTCTCGACTCTTCTTTGCGTTGATTGATTAACTCTTCGCGACCCTGCCGTGGGACGAAACGACGCGCGTATGTGTGAATGAACTGACATTATTTAACAACATTTGTCAAATTTTCAAAGAAGGGAAAACAAAGAAGTCAGAAAGTCGTTTCGCAGACAAAGAACACAATACCGGCTTTGTTCGTATACAAATGTTCGCTCGCTGGCTTCGAAACAAATTGTACTTTACTTGCTTAATTTCTAATCTAAATTATTTCAAATTACAGCGCGTTCAGTCACCGTTACAATCCCGCATTGTTTTGCGCAAATTATCTACGCTGATATTACGCGTTGCGGTTATGTTGGCAACGTTTTTACGTCGTTTGTAATGTTGATGAGTAGGAAATGTCTTAGAAAAAATATAGTTTTAGAGTGGTTATTAGTACAATTGCTTACCTGCCAAGGACCTGTTAACTACCTGTCTTGCTCCAGCCTTGAATACCCTTAAGTTCCAGGCCCTTCTATTTTATTTACCTCCTATATGATAGTTTGATGACATCTGACTACATCAAACACAGTAACTCTATAGCTTTTATAAACTCGAAATGCCCATCTCAAATTATGAAGTATCAATAATATAAGTTTTTTCTGTCCTGAACAACTTAGATACCTGTCCTGTTGAAGCCTTAAATTCATTCCAGGCTGTTCTACCTTACTTATGCCTCATATGATAGTTTGATGACTTCAGACAACATCAAACACAGTAACTCTATAGCTTTTATAAACTCGAAATGCCCATCTCAAATTATGAAGTATCAATAATATAAGTTTTTTCTGTCCTGAACAACGTAGATACCTGTCCTGTTGAAGCCTTAAATTCATTCCAGGCTGTTCTACCTTACTTATGCCTCATATGATAGTTTGATGACTTCAGACAACATCAAACACAGTAACTCTATAGCTTTTATAAACTCGAAATGCCCATCTCAAATTATGAAGTATCAATAATATAAGTTTTTTTCTGTACTGAACAACTTAGATACCTGTCCTGTTGAAGCCTTAAATTCGTTCCAGGCTCTTCTACCTTACTTATGCCTCATATGATAGTTTGATGACTTCAGACAACATCAAACACAGTAACTCAATAGCTTTTATAAACTCGAAATGCCCATCTCAAATTATGAAGTATCAATAATATAAGTTTTTTTCTGTACTGAACAACTTAGATACCTGTCCTGTTGAAGCCTTAAATTCGTTCCAGGCTCTTCTACCTTACTTATGCCTCATATGATGTTTGATGACTTCAGACAATATCAAACACAGTAGGCCCTGCTATATCATTTATAAAAACTCGAAGCGTCGATGAACAGTTTCAAGAGACCATTTGGACAATCCTTTACCTGGCCAAAACTTCTTAACTATCTGTCCTGACCAAGATATTAAATTTATTTACCTGCCATATGATAGTTTGATGACTTCTGACAACCAACACAGGTATCTCTATCATTTATAAGAACCCGAAGCGTCGAAGAGCACTTTCAAGAGACCATTCGGACATCCTTTACCTGGCCAGGACTTCTTAACTACCTGTCTTGTCCAAACCTTGAATTCATTCCAGGCTATTAAACATATTCACCTCTCATTTGAATGTTTGACGTCATTTGACCAAATTAAAGACAGTACCTCTATCACTTGTAAAAACTCGAATCGTCGATAACCAGTTTCAAGGGATCATTCGGGGCCTCGTTTACCTGGCCAGGGCCTGTTAGCTATATGTTCTGTCCAAGCCTTGAATTCATTCCAGGTCCATCTACTACCACATTTACTTCTCGTCTGATAGTACGATATAATCTGACAATATAAAACGCAAAACTCTTAGTGCCGATGACGGTTTATAAATGTACTAGTATTTAACAAATTAGCGACCTATTCTGTCCCAGTATTCCCTACATTCCCGTAAGTTACCCTTCATCTGCTAGTATTACGTAATCACGACCTACCTCATCAGGGTTATAAACCGATAAGCAAATTGTTTTTGCGAAGGCATAATTTAGGTAGTCGTTGCGAGGAGTTCTGCCAGAGGAGAGAAATCAAATTTTAAATATATCACAATATATTGTTTTAAAAACTGAAATTTAAATTCTAAGATTTAAAATACGAAAACTATTTTATCATCTTCACAAAACATTACAGCTGTAGATTTTTCAACAAATGTAGCTTAGAATAAATTGTTTTTTAAAACTGATGAACAGTTTTTTTTATAAAAATTAACTAGATTCATTAGAATTACCTGAATAAAATCAAGCTCTGAAATATCTAATATTAAAGAGTTTGTTTATAAAATGCATAATCAAGACGAAAAGCTCTGATAAATTAGGTAGCCTCTTGTCGGATCCTTTAATTAAATTACCGCAGCAAACAGACAGGCAAGTAAACACAGCTTTCAAGGCAATGTAAGGGCGGCGACTTGCGGCGTAACCGCTCAAAGGCCACGCAGCTCCTTTTGGCTTATCAAAGTTCTGACAACAGTTTCAAAGACTTTTATATCAGAAATGTTCTTGAAGCTTGTTTGTTTTGCAGTAAAACCGCAGAAGCATCAAAGGCAAAACATCTTACTGGGCCGAAACGCTAGAAGCCGGCAAAGGAATTGATTTTGTAAGATATAAAAGCTTTTCGTACGAGCGTTCAATCAAAAGATTTATAAATTGTTGTTTTAACCTTTAACAACCCAACTAAAGCCTAGGTTCAGTCTCGCATTACTCGATCGTTCCATTCAGGCGTAATAAAGTAGGGCCTATTACTTTGCCCGTCTTGTTTTCATTTCGGAATCGGAATACAGAAAAATATCATATCCACTGAATCTATTACATAAGTGTGTGGCAAACGTTTGGCATAAAAACTGCAGAATGAATTCTTAGCTACATATCCTGCCCAAGCATTGAATTCATTCTAAGTCGAACTACCATATTTTTCGTCACAAACCCAAGTAAAATGTAAAGGATACGATTTGGAAAAGGGGGTTATTTTTGGATCAGCAGCGCAAATGGGTAAATTGACATTAATCTACCTGAACAAATGTCCAAAGGAATGAGGTTTTCGTTGTTGTATAATGGTACTCTAGTGGCTGAGGGCCAATCTGAGCTTCCCGGAAAGCGAGAACTAAAAGACAACTAAAAGGTAAAGAACGTCTCCCATTCAGGCCTATTTTTCCCCGACAATGGACTCACACCATCCAAATTTCCAACGAGAATGTATTTTCAATATATCAACATAAGAAATAGAAAAAATCTTACAAGATGACAAATTAACTGACAACTGAATGGTAGCAGTGTCCCTTTAAAGTATTCCTGAATCTACGTTGTAGGAGTGCTTCTCCAACCCTTACACTATAATCTTACCCTTTATTTTTCCATATTTACTCCAAACTCTGACCTGCCTATTATACGTTAGTTTTCGTATAAAAGAGATAAAAGAGACGGAACCGCGCCGTAAAGTAAGTGCGAGTGAATCGATGATATCTACTAACAAAGTAAAATAACATTATTAAAACCCTTCTAAACAGTATAAAAACAAACACTTGATTTAAATAACTGCAAAAAACTTCAAAAGGTATTAAAACTGGTGAAACAATAGGCCTTAACATCAATAAACTCTCCATTTTATTTGCCCGGTCAAAAAAGACCACAGCGGTTGATTATGTAATTCGTATATCGAAATCTTGTTGCTGTTCATGACGAGCTAGTTGTCATGAAAAGAACACAAAAGCGCACTGCACACTACTATTGAATCCATCTTCGCAAATCACCTCATGGACACTAAACACTTATGCAATATTCTTGAACTTTGTAGTCCATTACGTTCGGTGACTCTTATTAATCACTTAAACAATAGTTTATGACTATCCGAACTTTGAATTTAGTAAATTTGTTAAAACTTACAAAATTTAAGTTTTCGATCGCTATGTGGCGATCTTCATCAGTGTCTTCTGCTTAGAGATGTTGGGTCAAGCGGTGACGGTTTTAAAGGCAGGTTTTCGATAGTATCAAAGAGTATGTGTGATTTATATTGTGTTTGTTCGTTTAATATGTTTGTACTTTGTGTTTATGTGTGTCTGTAAGTTTCATATTGTTCCAGTGTGTTGAGATGTGGTCCTTTTTTGTTAATGTGTTGGATTGCTAGGTTATTTTAAATAACTGTGTATTTATGTCCTGTTTCTTTTATATGATTGTAAAATGTTGAGTTGGTGTTCTGTTTGTGTTCCTCGACTCTTTGTTTAAAGCTGCGACCTGTTTGCCCAATGTAGAATTTGTTACATTCGTCGCAGTTCAGTTTGTATACGCCTGATGCTTGTAGTTCATCTTTGTTGTTGGTGTTGTGTTGTATTTTGTATTGTAACTTGTTATTAGTTTTGAATGCTATTTTGTATCCTATTTTTTGAAATTTGCGTGCTATTATGTTTGTTGTTTTGTTTATGTATGGTAATGTGATGTATTTTTTTTCTTGTCTGTAGTGTTAAGTTTAGTGTTTTTTTGTATTTTGTACCATATTTTGTTTATTATTGTGGTGTTGTATTCATTTGTGTATGCTAAATATTTAATTGTATCTAGTTCTTTGTTTATGTTTTCTGTGGTCATTGGGACTTCTTTAAGTCTCTGGAGCATGGGTCTGAAGGCAGCGTGATTGTGTTGGACTTACTTATGCAATACATAACTTATATAATAGTTGCAACAAACTTATGCAGTAGTATGGGAAATAACATGAGCATCCTCCACACATGCAACAAAGACCATACATTAAACACACTAGAACAATATGAAATATACAGACAGCAACACACATAAAAAGACATAAAAAAACACTACAAAAATCACACATACTCTTCGATTGCATCACGTCTAACTTTCAAAAATTGGTACCAAAAAATCAGAAGTGCAGCAATCCTAGCGGCAAGAATTTGAAGCTGAAGAAGTAAGAACGTAAGCTAAGAAGCGTAAGACGAAAACGTTTCCTCCAAATGTAAGTTAACAATTAAGAACTTATAATTAACAAAAAGTCTGGTCACAAGTAATAGCAAAGTGTAATAAGTAACTCATTTCGAATACATTTTATCAGAACTAACATCATGTCAATAGTATTACGTACTTTAAATAGGAAAATAGGCCTATAATAGGAAGGAGGCGTGAGAGAAGAAGTGATTGGCATTCCAATCAATGGGATGTGTATTAGATATCCATCAAGATGTACTTGCGTCATGTAGTATAAAATTCCTGTCCATTTATAGGACATTATAATGTCAAACTATTAGAAAAAAAATTGAACAAAACATATTAGTATTTTTAAAAATCGAAAGTCTAGCTCTGTTTAACAAACACATTTTGTAAAAGTGACGTTACAATCACTTAGAAATGCATGCATATATTCTTCTTGGAAATGAAGGCCCGTCGAGGGACAGCCGGGCTATAAAGTCGGCCGCACATCTGCTTTGGACCATTCACAGTTACGAGAATATACTTTAACAGATCAATAGAAGGCATATTTAAATGTCAGAACGGTATGATTTACTGTTTTGGCCGTATAGAAGGACCGGTGGTAGTTAAGTAGAAGCAATGACTGGCACCTCGCAGTAAGTGCCCTATTAACTTCATAGTTCCTATTACTTTTATGACGTCATATTAAAATAATTTACGCCACCTCCGATATTCCAAAGTACTGTAATAACTGTTTCAATGCACTTATACTCGCCATTAGTACTTGTGTTATAATTTATTATTCACTCGTTATAGATTGTTTTCGCAAATCGATTCTTCTCACCGACGTCGTTATATCCAAGCAGCCACTGTAATCTTCTACGGAGTTTTCCTAAGCGATTTTCATCAAAATATATTACTTCGGGGCATTTCTATTGAAAATGGGATAGGTAGCTTCCCGCTGCCATCAGATGGGGTTCAAAACAACTCAATAAACCCATATGCTGGTTTTGGGAAACTCATCAAACCCAGATAGTTATAAAATTTTGTAGTTGAAGTAATATAACTGAATGGATAGAAACGTAGCCTGTGTATGTACTTAATCATTAGCATTCTAATAATGAAATCTCTCCCTTTGCATTAAGTTTATTCGTAGACATAAGTACAATTACCCTCAGGTGTTTATAGACATGCTGCACTCGTGATTTGGTTAATAGATTCAAACACGCATTGGAGTTCGTATCAAATGTTTGTCCTGGGGGTGTTGGAGTTGTGTCCTGAGGAGGTTGGAAGTATTTCTTAAGGTGTTGCAATAACAACCATTGAGTTAGAGCTAGTATGCCGGGGGTAATAGTTTTAAGAAAATAACTTTGCCTCAAAGCAAGATGCCTTAGCACGAGCAGACACGAATATACGCGATCAGTATTTTTCAAGGATGACAAGTTTTAGACTTTAATTCCAGTGGTCGAAGCCAATGGTTAGCACGTTGGATTTTCCTGCTCGAGATCGAATACACATATCTAACTAAGACTTTACTTAGAATGTGGCTAGAGAACATGGTTGTATTGGATATGTTATTTGGATAAGAGAACTTGAACGTGTAAAACATTGAGAGAGAGAGAGAAAGAAAGAGAGGAGGGAGGTAGACAGAGCAGGGGCGGGCGCGTGTGTGTTTGCTTGTGCGCGTGCGACAGCGCGCGTGTGTGTATAATATTAGGTTTTAGGGTACGAGGATGTTAACTTGTACTAGATGCCGGTCGCGCCCCTAGATAGGATAGACTATATATTTGTAGCAACTGACAGCTACAATATTGATTACACAACATATTAGGCCTACATATGTTTACAAAGATAGTTGTAAATTTATATAAAATTATTTAATTTTAACATTGTTATTGAATTTTATTACAAATTATCTTTTAAATTTTTAGAAAAAGCATTTCATTAGCGACATTCAAATTGTAATATTTACTTTACGAATAATAATTTATAGCGTTTTCGTTATAAAAAGATAATTTGTTATTCGTAAATAATTAAAACAAGTCATACGAAAAAAAATTGTATGTAATTTCCTACTAAGTTAAACTTTTACTTTATAATTACAATTAATATAAATACAACACAATTACAATGATAAGTGGTAAAATAGAAAGTGAATTTCCTTACAATTGTAAGTTTTTCTCTCTAAACAGTAGCGTATATGGTGTTAAAATATTATTTTTGTTTGATGCTATTTAAGCACTTTCTTTCTTGTTGTTTCTAATTTATGAAGCTTATGGTGGTTTATAATTTCACATTCTATCGATTTCTAGTAATTTTTCATTATTCCAAGGAACCTTCCTTTTATAAATTCACATATATCATAAAAATATAAATTTCTAGCTCTATGAAAGTTGGCTCAGTGCCAAATTACTGGATTTCCAACATGCAGTCATTCAGTTCGATTCCGACCGAGACATTAACTTTTTAAAATTTAATTAATGAATAAAAATTTTAAAAATTTGGATTTATGAAGCCTATGGTGGTTTATAATTTCTCATTCTATTGATTTCTTGTAATGTTTCATTATTCCAAGGAAACTTCCTTTTATAATTTCATATACATCATAAAAAGATAGATTTCTAGTTATATGAAATTTGGCTCAATGCCAAATTACTGGATTTCAAACATGTAGTCATTCAGTTCGAATCCGACCGAAACATTAACTTTTTAAAATTTAATTATTGAATAAATATTTTTAAAATCTGGATTAACATCAAGTGTCATCCATTACACGTTAAAAAAAGTATTTAAACTTGAGTGGATGAATTAACAAATGAAAATTTGTACAAGATGTGTATGTATATATATATATATATATATATATATATATATATATATATATATATGTATATAAAGAGAGAGAGAGAGGGGGGGGGAGAGTACGGGCTAATAGAGGAAATTTAATAAATAGCCATTTGTTTAATAATTTACAACATTAGCAAAAATTCAAATGCTGAAATATTTCCGCGACGTATTTATTACGTCACTCTGCATTGCTATACAAATCTATCCGTGAGATACTTCACTCGGTACTATGTACTTTGGAGTACAATATGTGGTCATTGGTTTTGTATAACAGATGCTCATTCCCACGTGACAATATATAAGCTTTGTCTGCTCTGGGTGTCCGTCTAAACCAAAGAACTTGAAAAGGGCAATGCTTTACGCAAAGCCACTGTACAAAATAGTGTCCAGGAAGTGCCGTATAAGTGATCCACTTAGCGTAATCATAACGCTTTATACGCTTTACATTCTGGCAACATTTCATAACTAGAAAAACCTCTTGTTGAAGGTAATTCCTCAGTGAAGCACAAATATCCCTCTGGATAAAGAGTCTCTAGAATTACCCTTACCGTCATCTTAGTTAGCTATAAAACTTACCCATTTTTGTGATATAACATCCCTCCATTACCATCTTCAGGAGGCTTTTGTGTAAATTATGAAGCATTATAATAAAAAAATTGACTCTATTCATTTCCGTTTGGTAGAACTGTTTGTGCGACAACATAAAATAAAACATGTGTAGTAATTTTAACTAAAAATATGAGGTGTGATGACATTTGACGATGAGGAGACTACACATGATAGAGAGCCAGACACCCATCGGTAGTTGGATCTCTCAGCATGTCTACTGTCACAGAAACGCATCTGTCTAAACTTGGAAAGGGAAAGAGGAGGTAGAATTAGAATTTAAGAGCGAGAGGTGTCCGAGTTTAGCCCTAACTACTCTTGTGTTTACGTTGGGAATTAAAAATTATTCGGTGGTTTCCTATTTGAATACATGTTCCCCAAATATCCATCCCAATACCTTGGACGTAACAGCATTAAAGATATCATGAGTTTAATTTTTCTTGAAATCCTTTCTATTCCCGCTTTCGTATCTCTTTGCTTTAAACAATCATGGTACAGTTTATTTACCACTAGCGGAACGTATTGACATTTTTGCTAGCATAGGCCTATATTAAATCACACAAAATAACCGAATAAAAATTTTTCACTGTTCTTGTTCTTAGAGAAACGTTATAAAGAAATATTTTTGTATCAGAATCATATGAAAATTATCTCCTTGTTTAGCATATTCTTAAAAAGCATCGAAACGATAATTGACCGGTCACTGATCTCCGCTTCTGATTTGTATTTGCATTGACAGGTAGCAAGTTCATCACAATTACAAGCCAGTTTTAGTAGTCTCTGTACACGAACAAAATGGCGTAATGGAGAGTTTAATGCTTAGTGAGGTGCCATCTATAGATATAGGACCCACATTGAGTTAGTTACACGTGCATTTCTGTACGGTCAACGAACGTTGAACTGTTTCAATACTGACAGTCTGCATAAAGTTATATGAGGAAGAGTCAACTGTCATTTTATAAGAATAGTAAAAACTAGAAAATATTTTAAACTTATTCCCTAAATATGAAATGCCATACACAAATTCCTCTAGAAATTTACTCACTACTTGTGGTGAGCGAACAATTTTCGCCGCTAGTTGAGAACGCTTCCGACACTACAAACAGCCTGATATATATGTTGGATCAGAATCGTAAAGTGTGAGTCTGCAAGCAACTGTAAATTCTCGACCGCGTGTGATAAAACTGTCTATTCAAAGCAAGAATTTAAGATGGCCGTCACTACAAATGTAAATAGTTTTTACGGTATTTATAAAGCGAGCGGAATATATGTTTTAGAAGTCGGTAAGGATTCCGATCGAATGGTTTCATTTTAAATCTCTATTTTGTTATGTATAACGTATCCGAAGACAGTGCTCTATATTGTAGGTATTTTATGACGGGAAAATTACATTTAGCATACGTTTAGGCAGATTTTGCAACCTAATCCACATGTGTCAAGCTCAAGGCGGGTTGATGTGTCATCATGGGCGAGAGGAAGGGTGGAGGTCAGGAGTAGGCCGTTTCGCGGGCATTGATCTTTGCACATTCTCTAACAGAGCTACTGGCATAGCAGAGGGTGATTCAAAAAGGTCTTTACAAATTTGAAAAATTTATTAAGTTCTTGAAAATTGTATGGAGCTAGTTTTAGTGTTATTTGGTAGGAATCTAGTTTTACTTTGCCTTATTTAATTCTTGTATACTATTTTCCGCTCTCTCTTGTCTCTAGCAGTATTCTACTCTTCTAGAAGTTGGAACCTCCAATAAATTCTATTGCGAGATTTACCTTCCTTATTGACTGGTCTATTTTTAGCTTTCCTTTATTCTATTTTTTAAATTCTTTTCCCTAATCATTAGTTTTTAGCAGTATTTTACTCTTCTAAATGTTGAAATCTCCCATTACACATATTGGGAGATTGACCTTCCTTATTGACTGATGTATTTTTAGTTTGCCTTTTGTTCTATTCTTTATATTCTTTTTCCTAATCTCTTGCGTTTAGCAGTATTCTACTCTTCTAAAAGTTAGAACCTCCAATAAATCCTGTTGGGAGATTGACCTTCTTTGTTGACTGATCTAGCTTTAGTTTGCTTTTTCTCTATACTTTTCCCCCTAATCTCTTGCCTCTAGCAGTATTCCACTATTCTAGAAGTTGAAAACTCCAATAAATCCTGTTGGGAGATTGACCTTCTTTATTGACTGATCTAGCTTTAGTTTGATTTTTCTCTATACTTTTCCCCCTAATCTCTTGCCTCTAGCAGTATTCTACTCTTCTAAAAGTTAGAACCTCCAATAAATCCTGTTGGGAGATTGACCTTCTTTATTGACTGATCTAGCTTTAGTTTGCTTTTTCTCTATACTTTTCCCCCTAATCCCTTGCCTCTAGCAGTATTCCACTATTCTAGTAGTTGGAAACTCCAATAAATCCTGTTGGGAGATTGACCTTCTTTATTGACTGATGTAGCTTTAGTTTGCTTTTTCTCTATACTTTTCCCTCTAATCTCTTGCCTCTAGCAGTATTCTACTATTCTAGTAGTTGGAAACTCCAATAAATCCTGTTAGGAGATTGACCTTCTTTATTGACTGATCTAGCTTTAGTTTGCTTTTTCTCTATACTTTTCCCTCTAATCTCTTGCCTCTAGCAGTATTCTACTATTCTAGTAGTTGGAAACTCCAATAAATCCTGTTGGGAGATTGACCTTCTTTATTGACTGATCTAGCTTTAGTTTGATTTTTCTCTATACCTTTCCCCCTAATCTCTTGCCTCTAGCAGTATTCTACTATTCTAGTAGTTGGAATATCCAATAAATCCTGTTGGAAGATTGACCTTCTTTATTGACCGATCTAGCTTTAGTTTGATTTTTCTCTATACCTTTCCCCCTAATCTCTTGCCTCTAGCAGTATTTTACTCTTCTAGAAGTTGGAACATCCAATAAATCCTGTTGGGAGATTGACCTTCTTTATTGACTGATCTAGCTTTAGTTTGATTTTTCTCTATACCTTTCCCCCTAATCTCTTGCCTCTAGCAGTATTCTACTATTCTAGAAGTTGGAACATACAATAAATCCTGTTGGGAGATTGACCTTCTTTATTGACTGATCTAGCTTTAGTTTGATTTTTCTCTATACTTTTCCCCCTAATCTCTTGCCTCTAGCAGTATTCTACTCTTCTAAAAGTTAGAACCTCCAATAAATCCTGTTGGGAGATTGACCTTCTTTATTGACTGATCTAGCTTTAGTTTGCTTTTTCTCTATACTTTTCCCCCTAATCCCTTGCCTCTAGCAGTATTCCACTATTCTAGTAGTTGGAAACTCCAATAAATCCTGTTGGGAGATTGACCTTCTTTATTGACTGATGTAGCTTTAGTTTGCTTTTTCTCTATACTTTTCCCTCTAATCTCTTGCCTCTAGCAGTATTCTACTATTCTAGTAGTTGGAAACTCCAATAAATCCTGTTAGGAGATTGACCTTCTTTATTGACTGATCTAGCTTTAGTTTGCTTTTTCTCTATACTTTTCCCTCTAATCTCTTGCCTCTAGCAGTATTCTACTATTCTAGTAGTTGGAAACTCCAATAAATCCTGTTGGGAGATTGACCTTCTTTATTGACTGATCTAGCTTTAGTTTGATTTTTCTCTATACCTTTCCCCCTAATCTCTTGCCTCTAGCAGTATTCTACTATTCTAGTAGTTGGAATATCCAATAAATCCTGTTGGAAGATTGACCTTCTTTATTGACCGATCTAGCTTTAGTTTGATTTTTCTCTATACCTTTCCCCCTAATCTCTTGCCTCTAGCAGTATTTTACTCTTCTAGAAGTTGGAACATCCAATAAATCCTGTTGGGAGATTGACCTTCTTTATTGACTGATCTAGCTTTAGTTTGATTTTTCTCTATACCTTTCCCCCTAATCTCTTGCCTCTAGCAGTATTCTACTATTCTAGAAGTTGGAACATACAATAAATCCTGTTGGGAGATTGACCTTCTTTATTGACTGATCTAGCTTTAGTTTGCTTTTTCTCTATACTTTTCCCTCTAATCTCTTGCCTCTAGCAGTATTCTACTATTCTAGAAGTTGGAACATCCAATAAATCCTGTTGGGAGATTGACCTTCTTTATTGACTGATCTAGCTTTAGTTTGATTTTTCTCTATACTTTTCCCTCTAATCTCTTGCCTCTAGCAGTATTCTACTATTCTAGTAGTTGGAACATCCAATAAATCCTGTTGGGAGATTGACCTTCTTTATTGACTGATCTAGCTTTAGTTTGCTTTTTCTCTATACTTTTCCCTCTAATCTCTTGCCTCTAGCAGTATTCTACTATTCTAGAAGTTGGAACATCCAATAAATCCTGTTGGGAGATTGACCTTCTTTATTGACTGATCTAGCTTTAGTTTGCTTTTTCTCTATACTTTTCCCTCTAATCTCTTGCCTCTAGCAGTATTCTACTATTCTAGAAGTTGGAACATCCAATAAATCCTGTTGGGAGATTGACCTTCTTTATTGACTGATCTAGCTTTAGTTTGATTTTTCTCTATACCTTTCCCCCTAATCTCTTGCCTCTAGCAGTATTCTACTATTCTAGAAGTTGGAACATCCAATAAATCCTGTTGGGAGATTGACCTTCTTTATTGACTGATCTAGCTTTAGTTTGATTTTTCTCTATACCTTTCCCCCTAATCTCTTGCCTCTAGCAGTATTCTACTATTCTAGAAGTTGGAACATCCAATAAATCCTGTTGGGAGATTGACCTTCTTTATTGACTGATCTAGCTTTAGTTTGCTTTTTCTCTATACCTTTCCCCCTAATCTCTTGCCTCTAGCAGTATTCTACTCTTCTAGAAGTTGGATCATCCAATAAATCCTGTTGGGAGATTGACCTTCTTTATTGACTGATCTAGCTTTAGTTTGCTTTTTCTCTATACTTTTCCCCCTAATCCCTTGCCTCTAGCAGTATTCCACTATTCTAGTAGTTGGAAACTCCAATAAATCCTGTTGGGAGATTGACCTTCTTTATTGACTGATGTAGCTTTAGTTTGCTTTTTCTCTATACTTTTCCCTCTAATCTCTTGCCTCTAGCAGTATTCTACTATTCTAGTAGTTGGAAACTCCAATAAATCCTGTTGAGAGATTGACCTTCTTTATTGACTGATCTAGCTTTAGTTTGCTTTTTCTCTATACTTTTCCCTCTAATCTCTTGCCTCTAGCAGTATTCTACTATTCTAGTAGTTGGAAACTCCAATAAATCCTGTTGGGAGATTGACCTTCTTTATTGACTGATCTAGCTTTAGTTTGATTTTTCTCTATACCTTTCCCCCTAATCTCTTGCCTCTAGCAGTATTCTACTATTCTAGTAGTTGGAATATCCAATAAATCCTGTTGGGAGATTGACCTTCTTTATTGACTGATCTAGCTTTAGTTTGATTTTTCTCTATACCTTTCCCCCTAATCTCTTGCCTCTAGCAGTATTCTACTATTCTAGTAGTTGGAACATACAATAAATCCTGTTGGGAGATTGACCTTCTTTATTGACTGATCTAGCTTTAGTTTGCTTTTTCTCTATACTTTTCCCTCTAATCTCTTGCCTCTAGCAGTATTCTACTATTCTAGAAGTTGGAACATCCAATAAATCCTGTTGGGAGATTGACCTTCTTTATTGACTGATCTAGCTTTAGTTTGCTTTCTCTCTATACTTTTCCCTCTAATCTCTTGCCTCTAGCAGTATTCTACTATTCTAGAAGTTGGAACATCCAATAAATCCTGTTGAGAGATTGACCTTCTTTATTGACTGATCTAGCTTTAGTTTGCTTTTTCTCTATACTTTTCCCTCTAATCTCTTGCCTCTAGCAGTATTCTACTATTCTAGAAGTTGGAACATCCAATAAATCCTGTTGGGAGATTGACCTTCTTTATTGACTGATCTAGCTTTAGTTTGCTTTTTCTCTATACTTTTCCCTCTAATCTCTTGCCTCTAGCAGTATTCTACTATTCTAGTAGTTGGAACATCCAATAAATCCTGTTGGGAGATTGACCTTCTTTATTGACTGATCTAGCTTTAGTTTGCTTTTTCTCTATACTTTTCCCTCTAATCTCTTGCCTCTAGCAGTATTCTACTATTCTAGAAGTTGGAACATCCAATAAATCCTGTTGGGAGATTGACCTTCTTTATTGACTGATCTAGCTTTAGTTTGCTTTCTCTCTATACTTTTCCCTCTAATCTCTTGCCTCTAGCAGTATTCTACTATTCTAGAAGTTGGAACATCCAATAAATCCTGTTGAGAGATTGACCTTCTTTATTGACTGATCTAGCTTTAGTTTGCTTTTTCTCTATACCTTTCCCCCTAATCTCTTCAGTATTTTACTCTTCTAGAAGTTGGAACATCCAATAAATCCTGTTGGGAGATTGACCTTCTTTATTGACTGATCTAGCTTTAGTTTGATTTTTCTCTATACCTTTCCCCCTAATCTCTTGCCTCTAGCAGTGTTCTACTATTCTAGAAGTTGGAACATCCAATAAATCCTGTTGGGAGATTGACCTTCTTTATTGACTGATCTAGCTTTAGTTTGATTTTTCTCTATACCTTTCCCGCTAATCTCTTGCCTCTAGCAGTATTCTACTATTCTAGAAGTTGGAACATCCAATAAATCCTGTTGGGAGATTGACCTTCTTTATTGACTGATCTAGCTTTAGTTTGCTTTTTCTCTATACCTTTCCCCCTAATCTCTTGCCTCTAGCAGTATTCTACTATTCTAGAAGTTGGAACATCCAATAAATCCTGTTGGGAGATTGACCTTCTTTATTGACTGATCTAGCTTTAGTTTGCTTTTTCTCTATACTTTTCCCTCTAATCTCTTGCCTCTAGCAGTATTCTACTATTCTAGAAGTTGGAACATCCAATAAATCCTGTTGGGAGATTGACCTTCTTTATTGACTGATCTAGCTTTAGTTTGCTTTTTCTCTATACTTTTCCCTCTAATCTCTTGCCTCTAGCAGTATTCTACTATTCTAGAAGTTGGAACATCCAATAAATCCTGTTGGGAGATTGACCTTCTTTATTGACTGATCTAGCTTTAGTTTGCTTTTTCTCTATACCTTTCCCCCTAATCTCTTGCCTCTAGCAGTATTCTACTATTCTAGAAGTTGGAACATCCAATAAATCCTGTTGGGAGATTAACCTTCTTTATTGACTGATCTAGCTTTAGTTTGATTTTTCTCTATACCTTTCCCCCTAATCTCTTGCCTCTAGCAGTATTCTACTATTCTAGAAGTTGGAACATCCAATAAATCCTGTTGGGAGATTGACCTTCTTTATTGACTGATCTAGCTTTAGTTTGATTTTTCTCTATACCTTTCCCCCTAATCTCTTGCCTCTAGCAGTATTCTACTATTCTAGAAGTTGGAACATCCAATAAATCCTGTTGGGAGATTGACCTTCTTTATTGACTGATCTAGCTTTAGTTTGCTTTTTCTCTATACTTTTCCCTCTAATCTCTTGCCTCTAGCAGTATTCTACTATTCTAGTAGTTGGAACATCCAATAAATCCTGTTGGGAGATTGACCTTCTTTATTGACTGATCTAGCTTTAGTTTGCTTTTTCTCTATACTTTTCCCTCTAATCTCTTGCCTCTAGCAGTATTCTACTATTCTAGAAGTTGGAACATCCAATAAATCCTGTTGGGAGATTGACCTTCTTTATTGACTGATCTAGCTTTAGTTTGCTTTTTCTCTATACTTTTCCCTCTAATCTCTTGCCTCTAGCAGTATTCTACTATTCTAGAAGTTGGAACATCCAATAAATCCTGTTGAGAGATTGACCTTCTTTATTGACTGATCTAGCTTTAGTTTGCTTTTTCTCTATACCTTTCCCCCTAATCTCTTCAGTATTTTACTCTTCTAGAAGTTGGAACATCCAATAAATCCTGTTGGGAGATTGACCTTCTTTATTGACTGATCTAGCTTTAGTTTGCTTTTTCTCTATACCTTTCCCCCTAATCTCTTGCCTCTAGCAGTATTCTACTATTCTAGAAGTTGGAACATCCAATAAATCCTGTTGGGAGATTAACCTTCTTTATTGACTGATCTAGCTTTAGTTTGATTTTTCTCTATACCTTTCCCCCTAATCTCTTGCCTCTAGCAGTATTCTACTATTCTAGAAGTTGGAACATCCAATAAATCCTGTTGGGAGATTGACCTTCTTTATTGACTGATCTAGCTTTAGTTTGAGTTTTCTCTATACCTTTCCCCCTAATCTCTTGCCTCTAGCAGTATTCTACTATTCTAGAAGTTGGAACATCCAATAAATCCTGTTGGGAGATTGACCTTCTTTATTGACTGATCTAGCTTTAGTTTGCTTTTTCTCTATACTTTTCCCTCTAATCTCTTGCCTCTAGCAGTATTCTACTATTCTAGAAGTTGGAACATCCAATAAATCCTGTTGGGAGATTGACCTTCTTTATTGACTGATCTAGCTTTAGTTTGATTTTTCTCTATACCTTTCCCCCTAATCTCTTGCCTCTAGCAGTATTCTACTATTCTAGAAGTTGGAACATCCAATAAATCCTGTTGGGAGATTGACCTTCTTTATTGACTGATCTAGCTTTAGTTTGATTTTTCTCTATACCTTTCCCCCTAATCTCTTGCCTCTAGCAGTATTCTACTATTCTAGAAGTTGGAACATCCAATAAATCCTGTTGGGAGATTGACCTTCTTTATTGACTGATCTAGCTTTAGTTTGCTTTTTCTCTATACCTTTCCCCCTAATCTCTTGCCTCTAGCAGTATTCTACTCTTCTAGAAGTTGGATCATCCAATAAATCCTGTTGGGAGATTGACCTTCTTTATTGACTGATCTAGCTTTAGTTTGCTTTTTCTCTATACTTTTCCCCCTAATCCCTTGCCTCTAGCAGTATTCCACTATTCTAGTAGTTGGAAACTCCAATAAATCCTGTTGGGAGATTGACCTTCTTTATTGACTGATGTAGCTTTAGTTTGCTTTTTCTCTATACTTTTCCCTCTAATCTCTTGCCTCTAGCAGTATTCTACTATTCTAGTAGTTGGAAACTCCAATAAATCCTGTTGAGAGATTGACCTTCTTTATTGACTGATCTAGCTTTAGTTTGCTTTTTCTCTATACTTTTCCCTCTAATCTCTTGCCTCTAGCAGTATTCTACTATTCTAGTAGTTGGAAACTCCAATAAATCCTGTTGGGAGATTGACCTTCTTTATTGACTGATCTAGCTTTAGTTTGATTTTTCTCTATACCTTTCCCCCTAATCTCTTGCCTCTAGCAGTATTCTACTATTCTAGTAGTTGGAATATCCAATAAATCCTGTTGGGAGATTGACCTTCTTTATTGACTGATCTAGCTTTAGTTTGATTTTTCTCTATACCTTTCCCCCTAATCTCTTGCCTCTAGCAGTATTCTACTATTCTAGTAGTTGGAACATACAATAAATCCTGTTGGGAGATTGACCTTCTTTATTGACTGATCTAGCTTTAGTTTGCTTTTTCTCTATACTTTTCCCTCTAATCTCTTGCCTCTAGCAGTATTCTACTATTCTAGAAGTTGGAACATCCAATAAATCCTGTTGGGAGATTGACCTTCTTTATTGACTGATCTAGCTTTAGTTTGCTTTCTCTCTATACTTTTCCCTCTAATCTCTTGCCTCTAGCAGTATTCTACTATTCTAGAAGTTGGAACATCCAATAAATCCTGTTGAGAGATTGACCTTCTTTATTGACTGATCTAGCTTTAGTTTGCTTTTTCTCTATACTTTTCCCTCTAATCTCTTGCCTCTAGCAGTATTCTACTATTCTAGAAGTTGGAACATCCAATAAATCCTGTTGGGAGATTGACCTTCTTTATTGACTGATCTAGCTTTAGTTTGCTTTTTCTCTATACTTTTCCCTCTAATCTCTTGCCTCTAGCAGTATTCTACTATTCTAGTAGTTGGAACATCCAATAAATCCTGTTGGGAGATTGACCTTCTTTATTGACTGATCTAGCTTTAGTTTGCTTTTTCTCTATACTTTTCCCTCTAATCTCTTGCCTCTAGCAGTATTCTACTATTCTAGAAGTTGGAACATCCAATAAATCCTGTTGGGAGATTGACCTTCTTTATTGACTGATCTAGCTTTAGTTTGCTTTCTCTCTATACTTTTCCCTCTAATCTCTTGCCTCTAGCAGTATTCTACTATTCTAGAAGTTGGAACATCCAATAAATCCTGTTGAGAGATTGACCTTCTTTATTGACTGATCTAGCTTTAGTTTGCTTTTTCTCTATACCTTTCCCCCTAATCTCTTCAGTATTTTACTCTTCTAGAAGTTGGAACATCCAATAAATCCTGTTGGGAGATTGACCTTCTTTATTGACTGATCTAGCTTTAGTTTGATTTTTCTCTATACCTTTCCCCCTAATCTCTTGCCTCTAGCAGTGTTCTACTATTCTAGAAGTTGGAACATCCAATAAATCCTGTTGGGAGATTGACCTTCTTTATTGACTGATCTAGCTTTAGTTTGATTTTTCTCTATACCTTTCCCGCTAATCTCTTGCCTCTAGCAGTATTCTACTATTCTAGAAGTTGGAACATCCAATAAATCCTGTTGGGAGATTGACCTTCTTTATTGACTGATCTAGCTTTAGTTTGCTTTTTCTCTATACCTTTCCCCCTAATCTCTTGCCTCTAGCAGTATTCTACTATTCTAGAAGTTGGAACATCCAATAAATCCTGTTGGGAGATTGACCTTCTTTATTGACTGATCTAGCTTTAGTTTGCTTTTTCTCTATACTTTTCCCTCTAATCTCTTGCCTCTAGCAGTATTCTACTATTCTAGAAGTTGGAACATCCAATAAATCCTGTTGGGAGATTGACCTTCTTTATTGACTGATCTAGCTTTAGTTTGCTTTTTCTCTATACTTTTCCCTCTAATCTCTTGCCTCTAGCAGTATTCTACTATTCTAGAAGTTGGAACATCCAATAAATCCTGTTGGGAGATTGACCTTCTTTATTGACTGATCTAGCTTTAGTTTGCTTTTTCTCTATACCTTTCCCCCTAATCTCTTGCCTCTAGCAGTATTCTACTATTCTAGAAGTTGGAACATCCAATAAATCCTGTTGGGAGATTAACCTTCTTTATTGACTGATCTAGCTTTAGTTTGATTTTTCTCTATACCTTTCCCCCTAATCTCTTGCCTCTAGCAGTATTCTACTATTCTAGAAGTTGGAACATCCAATAAATCCTGTTGGGAGATTGACCTTCTTTATTGACTGATCTAGCTTTAGTTTGATTTTTCTCTATACCTTTCCCCCTAATCTCTTGCCTCTAGCAGTATTCTACTATTCTAGAAGTTGGAACATCCAATAAATCCTGTTGGGAGATTGACCTTCTTTATTGACTGATCTAGCTTTAGTTTGCTTTTTCTCTATACTTTTCCCTCTAATCTCTTGCCTCTAGCAGTATTCTACTATTCTAGTAGTTGGAACATCCAATAAATCCTGTTGGGAGATTGACCTTCTTTATTGACTGATCTAGCTTTAGTTTGCTTTTTCTCTATACTTTTCCCTCTAATCTCTTGCCTCTAGCAGTATTCTACTATTCTAGAAGTTGGAACATCCAATAAATCCTGTTGGGAGATTGACCTTCTTTATTGACTGATCTAGCTTTAGTTTGCTTTTTCTCTATACTTTTCCCTCTAATCTCTTGCCTCTAGCAGTATTCTACTATTCTAGAAGTTGGAACATCCAATAAATCCTGTTGAGAGATTGACCTTCTTTATTGACTGATCTAGCTTTAGTTTGCTTTTTCTCTATACCTTTCCCCCTAATCTCTTCAGTATTTTACTCTTCTAGAAGTTGGAACATCCAATAAATCCTGTTGGGAGATTGACCTTCTTTATTGACTGATCTAGCTTTAGTTTGCTTTTTCTCTATACCTTTCCCCCTAATCTCTTGCCTCTAGCAGTATTCTACTATTCTAGAAGTTGGAACATCCAATAAATCCTGTTGGGAGATTAACCTTCTTTATTGACTGATCTAGCTTTAGTTTGATTTTTCTCTATACCTTTCCCCCTAATCTCTTGCCTCTAGCAGTATTCTACTATTCTAGAAGTTGGAACATCCAATAAATCCTGTTGGGAGATTGACCTTCTTTATTGACTGATCTAGCTTTAGTTTGAGTTTTCTCTATACCTTTCCCCCTAATCTCTTGCCTCTAGCAGTATTCTACTATTCTAGAAGTTGGAACATCCAATAAATCCTGTTGGGAGATTGACCTTCTTTATTGACTGATCTAGCTTTAGTTTGCTTTTTCTCTATACTTTTCCCTCTAATCTCTTGCCTCTAGCAGTATTCTACTATTCTAGAAGTTGGAACATCCAATAAATCCTGTTGGGAGATTGACCTTCTTTATTGACTGATCTAGCTTTAGTTTGCTTTTTCTCTATACTTTTCCCCCTAATCTCTTGCCTCTAGCAGTATTCTACTATTCTAGAAGTTGGAACATCCAATAAATCCTGTTGGGAGAATGACCTTCTTTATTGACTGATCTAGTTTTAGTTTGCTTTTTCTCTATACCTTTCCCCCTAATCTCTTCAGTATTTTACTCTTCTAGAAGTTGGAACATCCAATAAATCCTGTTGGGAGATTGACCTTCTTTATTGACTGATCTAGCTTTAGTTTGATTTTTCTCTATACCTTTCCCCCTAATCTGTTGCCTCTAGCAGTATTCTACTATTCTAGAAGTTGGAACATCCAATAAATCCTGTTGGGAGATTGACCTTCTTTATTGACTGATCTAGCTTTAGTTTGCTTTTTCTCTATACCTTTCCCCCTAATCTCTTGCCTCTAGCAGTATTCTACTATTCTAGAAGTTGGAACATCCAATAAATCCTGTTGGGAGATTGACCTTCTTTATTGACTGATCTAGCTTTAGTTTGATTTTTCTCTATACCTTTCCCCCTAATCTCTTGCCTCTAGCAGTATTCTACTATTTTAGAAGTTGGAACATCCAATAAATCCTGTTGGGAGATTGACCTTCTTTATTGACTGATCTAGCTTTAGTTTGTTTTTTCTCTATACCTTTCCCCCTAACCTCTTGCCTCTAGCAGTATTCTACTATTCTAGAAGTTGGAACATCCAATAAATCCTGTTGGGAGATTGACCTTCTTTATTGACTGATCTAGCTTTAGTTTGATTTTTCTCTATACCTTTCCCCCTAATCTCTTGCCTCTAGCAGTATTCTACTATTCTAGAAGTTGGAACATCCAATAAATCCTGTTGGGAGATTGACCTTCTTTATTGACTGATCTAGCTTTAGTTTGCTTTTTCTCTATACTTTTCCCTCTAATCTCTTGCCTCTAGCAGTATTCTACTATTCTAGTAGTTGGAACATCCAATAAATCCTGTTGGGAGATTGACCTTCTTTATTGACTGATCTAGCTTTAGTTTGCTTTTTCTCTATACTTTTCCCTCTAATCTCTTGCCTCTAGCAGTATTCTACTATTCTAGAAGTTGGAACATCCAATAAATCCTGTTGGGAGATTGACCTTCGTTATTGACTGATCTAGCTTTAGTTTGCTTTTTCTCTATACTTTTCCCTCTAATCTCTTGCCTCTAGCAGTATTCTACTATTCTAGAAGTTGGAACATCCAATAAATCCTGTTGAGAGATTGACCTTCTTTATTGACTGATCTAGCTTTAGTTTGCTTTTTCTCTATACCTTTCCCCCTAATCTCTTCAGTATTTTACTCTTCTAGAAGTTGGAACATCCAATAAATCCTGTTGGGAGATTGACCTTCTTTATTGACTGATCTAGCTTTAGTTTGCTTTTTCTCTATACCTTTCCCCCTAATCTCTTGCCTCTAGCAGTATTCTACTATTCTAGAAGTTGGAACATCCAATAAATCCTGTTGGGAGATTAACCTTCTTTATTGACTGATCTAGCTTTAGTTTGATTTTTCTCTATACCTTTCCCCCTAATCTCTTGCCTCTAGCAGTATTCTACTATTCTAGAAGTTGGAACATCCAATAAATCCTGTTGGGAGATTGACCTTCTTTATTGACTGATCTAGCTTTAGTTTGAGTTTTCTCTATACCTTTCCCCCTAATCTCTTGCCTCTAGCAGTATTCTACTATTCTAGAAGTTGGAACATCCAATAAATCCTGTTGGGAGATTGACCTTCTTTATTGACTGATCTAGCTTTAGTTTGCTTTTTCTCTATACTTTTCCCTCTAATCTCTTGCCTCTAGCAGTATTCTACTATTCTAGAAGTTGGAACATCCAATAAATCCTGTTGGGAGATTGACCTTCTTTATTGACTGATCTAGCTTTAGTTTGCTTTTTCTCTATACTTTTCCCCCTAATCTCTTGCCTCTAGCAGTATTCTACTATTCTAGAAGTTGGAACATCCAATAAATCCTGTTGGGAGAATGACCTTCTTTATTGACTGATCTAGCTTTAGTTTGCTTTTTCTCTATACCTTTCCCCCTAATCTCTTCAGTATTTTACTCTTCTAGAAGTTGGAACATCCAATAAATCCTGTTGGGAGATTGACCTTCTTTATTGACTGATCTAGCTTTAGTTTGATTTTTCTCTATACCTTTCCCCCTAATCTGTTGCCTCTAGCAGTATTCTACTATTCTAGAAGTTGGAACATCCAATAAATCCTGTTGGGAGATTGACCTTCTTTATTGACTGATCTAGCTTTAGTTTGCTTTTTCTCTATACCTTTCCCCCTAATCTCTTGCCTCTAGCAGTATTCTACTATTCTAGAAGTTGGAACATCCAATAAATCCTGTTGGGAGATTGACCTTCTTTATTGACTGATCTAGCTTTAGTTTGATTTTTCTCTATACCTTTCCCCCTAATCTCTTGCCTCTAGCAGTATTCTGCTATTTTAGAAGTTGGAACATCCAATAAATCCTGTTGGGAGATTGACCTTCTTTATTGACTGATCTAGCTTTAGTTTGTTTTTTCTCTATACCTTTCCCCCTAACCTCTTGCCTCTAGCAGTATTCTACTATTCTAGAAGTTGGAACATCCAATAAATCCTGTTGGGAGATTGACCTTCTTTATTGACTGATCTAGCTTTAGTTTGATTTTTCTCTATACCTTTCCCCCTAATCTCTTGCCTCTAGCAGTATTCTACTATTCTAGAAGTTGGAACATCCGATAAATCCTGTTGGGAGATTGACCTTCTTTATTGACTGATCTAGCTTTAGTTTGCTTTTTCTCTATACTTTTCCCTCTAATCTCTTGCCTCTAGCAGTATTCTACTATTCTAGAAGTTGGAACATCCAATAAATCCTGTTGGGAGATTGACCTTCTTTATTGACTGATCTAGCTTTAGTTTGCTTTTTCTCTATACCTTTCCCCCTAATCTCTTGCCTCTAGCAGTATTCTACTATTCTAGAAGTTGGAACATCCAATAAATCCTGTTGGGAGATTGACCTTCTTTATTGACTGATCTAGCTTTAGTTTGATTTTTCTCTATACCTTTCCCCCTAATCTCTTGCCTCTAGCAGTATTCTACTATTCTAGAAGTTGGAACATCCAATAAATCCTGTTGGGAGATTGACCTTCTTTATTGACTGATCTAGCTTTAGTTTGATTTTTCTCTATACCTTTCCCCCTAATCTCTTGCCTCTAGCAGTATTCTACTATTCTAGAAGTTGGAACATCCAATAAATCCTGTTGGGAGATTGACCTTCTTTATTGACTGATCTAGCTTTAGTTTGCTTTTTCTCTATACCTTTCCCCCTAATCTCTTGCCTCTAGCAGTATTCTACTATTCTAGAAGTTGGAACATCCAATAAATCCTGTTGGGAGATTGACCTTCTTTATTGACTGATCTAGCTTTAGTTTGCTTTTTCTCTATACTTTTCCCCTTAATCTCTTGCCTCTAGCAGTATTCTACTCTTGTAGAAGTTGGAATATAGAACAAAACCTATTGGGAGGTTGATCGTCCTTATTGAGCGATACAATTTTACTTTGCCTTTATTTTCGTATGAGGGACATTGTTGACTTTGTAGCTGCTACCCAAGTTCGGAGCTGTGATTGTTTACAGTTGTGCTGAAGGCTCAGTTTATTGCCAAACATTTCCGAGACTTTTGGAAGGGCAAGCGTTTAATTTTCCCGTCGTTCCCTCTTCCATTTAACTGCATCACGTGATCTGACCCGTCAATGAACTTTTATATTCAAATATGTCGTATAGTTCATTACACACATTCCGGCAATCGCGTCATCTCTTGTACCGCCACCTACATCCATGATTTTGTTTTATAAATAAATATTTTTTTACACATTTTTTTCCTAAATAACAAAGCCTACGTAAGCATAAAACAGTCGAAGCAACCTCCTCGCCATAATTCGAACCACACAAAAAACAACCCCCCTAATACCGAAGGCCATCGTAAACGGCGAAAACATTTTCCGTCCAAGAAAAGAACAGTGAGGCGGCGGTTTTGTTGTGACATTGTGCGTATATTTACCGTGAAGATAATGTACTTTCAAAGGCCCGCTCACAACACAATAATGCCGGACTGCTGTGGGGATGGGCGGGCATTGAGAGGGTGACCGGACAATGGGGTGCGATCACCTGCAAAGACAGCTTGGCATATTCAATGAATCGTGTCTCCATAATCTCCTTTACAGTGCATTTTTAAATCTTCTTTCTGTTCCATTTAGAATAGAGATTTTATGAAACTATGACGTGTAGGCCCATATGAATCTATTTAATGTATTTAATCTTGTATAGGCTAAATTTATCGGATTACTGTGTTCTATCAATGAAACCTTGTTTGGATTAACTGATCTTCGATTCTTTTATTGCTCTTTCTACTTCGTCATTTTCAGGTTATTTGTAGTAAAAACACATGTATTATTATATAGAGGTGAATGGTCGAGATAATGAATAAATTTGAAATTTGTTCATGGTTTTCTAATTGGCTTTGAGTCTAGAAATTGCACTGCTTTAAAAATATACTATTTACCGAGTTGGTTTTGCTCTGTACATGTATTTGCATGAAAAAAATGGCTTAATATCTCTTTATATGAAACATAATTTCTCAATTTTCGAGATGGTTTTTCTGGTCTAGATGTTTTTGCACGATACGGAATTGCTCATTTTTCGATTCTGATATGTGTTCTAGATATATATGCAAGAAACATAATTGCTCATTTTCTGAGTTATTTTAGTGGTCTAGAAGTTTTTACATGACATAGATTTGATCATTTACGAGTTGAAGTTTCAGATATCTTTGTGTGAAACCAAATTGCTCATTTTTTGAGTTGGTTAGCGATCTAGATGTCTTTGCATGAAATAGAATAGCTCAATTTCTGAGTTGGTTTTGTGATCTAGATATCTTTGCATGAAACAGAATAGCTCATTTTTTGAATTGGTTTTGTGGTATGGAAGTTTTTACATGAAACAGATTTGATCATTTACGGGTTGAAGGTTTAGATGTATTTAGGTGAAACAAAATTGCTCATTTTTTGAGTTGGTTTTCTGTTTTAGATGTCTTTACATGAGACATAATTAGAAATATATACCCAACGCCTAAACTTTCCTCTCGTTTAAAAGCTTTTATATTTCCTTATGACTAATTTAACGATTATTCTTGAAAGAATTTCCAGAGGTAAAGAAAAAGCATTCATTTTTCTCTCTAGAATTACTTCCGCCAATTTAACTCGACTAAAGCTGCAGTAATTAAATAGGAAGCGGAAACTCGTTGTACGTTAACATTTTGGTTATTTTCTTCGATTAAATCATTTATTACAAAAAATTAATAGAATTGTTAAGTCCTTAGTGTTTGTGTTTGAACGAAACACAAACGGTTCGCAGTATTTATTGGTCGTTACAAACGGAAGAGTACAGAAATCAAGATTGTTGTGTGACGTTTACTGCTCGCATAAAACCGTTCCTTCTCGTGACACTTTAATACTGCTGTTACCGCGTTATATTTCGTAAACACATGCGGACGATTTTTTAAGGAGAAAATCACTTTGCGTTGAGGAACGGCAATAAACAGATATTAAGTTACAGACTCCCCCGGTTACCCAGTCATTCGGGTCTCTAGTTTGTACCTGCTGAATAATTCATTGGACTCTGCACATTGTAAGAAACGTGCCGTTTTTATTCCGCACATTTCTAGTAACTCCACTTCGTATTAAATTGTTTAAACAAATTATACAATACATTTTATAGGTGCAATGTTTGGCTTATTTATAACACAACCCTTCTTATTCAAGGGATGATTGTTTTACACCCTCAATACCGGTTATAATTTATCCTATATATTCTTTTCTAATCCCTATGAATATGCCTTTCACTTATAATGGAAGAACTAAAATTATTTATCTGTTGTTTACTATTCGACAATATTCCACCAAACCACCTACACGTAATTGCTGCTTAACTATCTGTTAGTTATTGGTTACAAAAACTCTCTGTTAGCCAACTCTTTACCACCAAACTATATTCCATCCAACAATCACAGACCTATCTGCCATCTTACTACTTACCATCTGTCTATATCATCTAACGGTCAACTACCAGCCAACTGACTATTTGTCAATTTCGTATTTGGCACCTATCTTTGTCATCTAACGATCTACCGCCCCACTATTAACCTCCTAACCATTTGTCATCTAACTCCCTGAAATTCAAATACTAACCTCCAAACCATTTCCCATCTAAATATATGAAATCCGACTATTAACCTATAAACCATTTGCCATCTAACTCTCTGAAATCCGATTGTTAACCTCTTTACAATTTGTCGTCTAGCTATCTGGAATCCGACTATTAACCTATAAACCATTTGCCATCTAACTCTCTGAAATCCGACTTTAACCTCCTTACAATTTGTCGTCTAGCTCTCTAAAATCCAAATACTAACCTCCAAACCATTTCCCATCTAACTATCTGGAATCCGACTAATAACCTATAAACCATTTGTCATCTAACTCTCTGAAATCCAAATTCTAACCTCCAAACCATTTCCCATCTGACTATCTGAAATCCGACTATTAACCTATAAACCATTTGCCATCTAACTCTCTGAAATCCGATTGTTAACCTCTTTACAATTTGTCGTCTAGCTATCTGGAATCCGACTATTAACCTATAAACCATTTGCCATCTAACTCTCTGAAATCCGACTTTAACCTCCTTACAATTTGTCGTCTAGCTCTCTAAAATCCAAATACTAACCTCCAAAACCTTTCCCATCTAACTATCTAAAATCCGACTATTAACCCCCTAACCATTTGCATCTAAATATCTGATATCTAACTGTTAATCTCCAAACCATTTGCCATCTTACTATCTGATATCTAACTGTTAATCTCCAAACCATTTGCCATGTAAATTTCTGATAAGCAACTACTAACCTATAAACCATTTGCCATCTAACTCTCTGAAATCCGATTGTTAACCTCTTTACAATTTGTCGTCTAGCTATCTGGAATCCGACTATTAACCTATAAACCATTTGTCATCTAGCTCTCTGAAATCCGACTTTAACCTCCTTACAATTTGTCGTCTAGCTCTCTAAAATCCAAATACTAACCTCCAAAACCTTTCCCATCTAACTATCTAAAATCCGACTATTAACCCCCTAACCATTTGCCATTCTAACGATCTGAAACCTAACTACTAACCTATAAACCATTTGCCATCTTACTATCTGATATCTAACTGTTAATCTCCAAACCATTTGCCATGTAAATTTCTGATAAGCAACTACTAACCTATAAACCATTTGCCATCTAACTCTCTGAAATCCGATTGTTAACCTCTTTACAATTTGTCGTCTAGCTATCTGGAATCCGACTATTAACCTATAAACCATTTGTCATCTAGCTCTCTGAAATCCGACTTTAACCTCCTTACAATTTGTCGTCTAGCTCTCTAAAATCCAAATACTAACCTCCAAACCATTTCCCATCTAACTATCTGGAATCCGACTAATAACCTATAAACCATTTGTCATCTAGCTCTCTGAAATCCGACTTTAACCTCCTTACAATTTGTCGTCTAGCTCTCTAAAATCCGACTTTAACCTCCTTACAATTTGTCGTCTAGCTCTCTAAAATCCAAATACTAACCTCCAAAACCTTTCCCATCTAACTATCTAAAATCCGACTATTAACCCCCTAACCATTTGCCATTCTAACGATCTGAAACCTAACTACTAACCTATAAACCATTTGCCATCTAACTATCTGAAATCCACCTGTCAACCTCCCAACCTTTTGCCATTCTAACGATCTGAAATCCAATTACTAACCTATAAACCATTTGCATCTTAATATCTGAAATCAAACTGTTAACCTCCTAACCATTTGCCATTCTAACGATCTGAAATCTAACTACTAACCTATAAACCATTTGCATCTTAATATCTGAAATCAAACTGTTAACCTCCTAACCATTTGCCATTCTAACGATCTGAAACCTAACTACTAACCTATAAACCATTTGCCATCTAACTATCTGAAATCCACCTGTCAACCTCCCAACCTTTTGCCATTCTAACGATCTGAAATCCAACTACTAACCTCCAATCCGTTTGCCATCTAACTATTTGAAATTCAACTATTTATCACCAAGCCAATTTCCATCTAACATCTGATATCCAACTGTTTACCTCCAAACCATTTGCCATCTTACTATCTGAAATCCAACTACTCACCTCCAAAGCATTTGACATCGAACTATCTGGAATCCGACTATTAACCTATAAACCATTTGTCATCTAGCTCTCTGAAATCCGACTTTAACCTCCTTACAATTTGTCGTCTAGCTCTCTAAAATCCAAATACTAACCTCCAAAACCTTTCCCATCTAACTATCTAAAATCCGACTATTAACCCCCTAACCATTTGCCATTCTAACGATCTGAAACCTAACTACTAACCTATAAACCATTTGCCATCTAACTATCTGAAATCCACCTGTCAACCTCCCAACCTTTTGCCATTCTAACGATCTGAAATCCAATTACTAACCTATAAACCATTTGCATCTTAATATCTGAAATCAAACTGTTAACCTCCTAACCATTTGCCATTCTAACGATCTGAAATCTAACTACTAACCTATAAACCATTTGCATCTTAATATCTGAAATCAAACTGTTAACCTCCTAACCATTTGCCATTCTAACGATCTGAAACCTAACTACTAACCTATAAACCATTTGCCATCTAACTATCTGAAATCCACCTGTCAACCTCCCAACCTTTTGCCATTCTAACGATCTGAAATCCAACTACTAACCTCCAATCCGTTTGCCATCTAACTATTTGAAATTCAACTATTTATCACCAAGCCAATTTCCATCTAACATCTGATATCCAACTGTTTACCTCCAAACCATTTGCCATCTTACTATCTGAAATCCAACTACTCACCTCCAAAGCATTTGACATCGAACTATCTGAAATCCAACTACTCACCTACAAAGCATTTGACATCGAACTATCTGAAATCCAAGTACTCACCTCCAAAACATTTGCCATTACTTTACTATTTAGATAAATTTTAGTTTTAGATAATGAAAATTAGTTTTAAAATTTGTTTATTTTTTTTTTGTTTTTTTAATTTAAATTTTATTTTAACTCCATCTTTTAAATAAAACTTCAGTTTGGCAATGGCGACCATGATTGGCTTTTGATTGGAACGCCTACCTATATCTTGTTCAAATTTTCAGTCGTTAATAAAATACTTTTTATTCATCCACTCAAGTTCAAATAGATTTTTTTAAAGCTTGTAGTGGATGACACTTGATGTTAATACAGTTCTTTCAAATATTATAGCCTATCATTAATTCAATATATTGAATTTATTTTAGTTTTATATGAGAATAAATGCTTTCAAGAAAGGAGCAAGGTATGCAATATACTTATTTCGTTCCATGTGGCTTAAAATAAGTGATAACATAATTTCATAAAACAGCTGAATTTATGTTATAGGTTATGTGGTATAACAGCTGTTTTAACGCATAGGTTATTTTACTTTATTTATATTATTTGTAGCTATTTAATCAAAAGTAACTAAAATAAAATTTTTTTTCTGCTGACCAGGGTAGGAGCCGTCTTTAAAAAAACATTTGTTTATATTACTTAATTATTTTTTACTTTTTTCCATAAATGTTGTATTTTTTATTTTAAAATTGACCCAACCGAATTGTTCTTAGAGATCAATAAAACGGAAATATATTTACCACCTCCAAGTTGCTCCTCAAGTTTCTGACCCCTTTTATCGCGAGTGTCGCTGTACCAGATTCATATAGGACATTACATATCGGTCTATCTTTTGTTCTTGGTAAAACTCCATTAATGATTCGCTGCTATTGCTTGAATTCAGAGTGTCACGTTACCAATAATGTCGGGGACATGAACAGGCTATTTACGAGATGCTGACACCTCCTTTACGTTCCATATTTCCTTTACCTTCTGGAACGTGGTTTTTTGCATCTCTACTTCAAGATCAAAAGGCTCACGGTTATGCAACCTGTTAAACTTCGAAAATGGTTTATTTAAATATCCATAATTAAAACCTCTTTAACCACAAACACTTTTTATTTATGTCCTAATGTACGTTTCGAAGGCAAGGCAATCATCTTCAGAGTAAAGTACTACAAGATCATTTTCCTCTGAAGATGACTATTTTACAATCGAAATGTAAATAAGGATATAAATAAAAAGTGTTTGTGGCTTAAGAGGTTTTATTTATTTATAATAAAAAATTGCAATACCGTTGCTTCAAGTTATTATTACCTATTATTTATTTGTTATTTTATTTATTATATATTTCAAAACTGCAAGATAAAACATTCTATTGGGTGACATTTATTTGAAAATATAATTGATGTCTTGTAACCGTTGTAAGAAAATAGAAACATTACCTTGCACAACTATTTTAATTAACGGAAAGGAAAAACATTTAACCGGAACTGCTGTAACAATTGATCGTTAAGGCACTTCCGTTCCCTTTGCAACTGACGTAAAATGTTTACCAGCATTCTTCGTCTGGACATTCTCAAAGGTCATGTTTTTTTTTTAAATTAATTAATTGAACTTTAAAAGAGCCAATACAGAATTTCTCTTGAGCGAAACAAGTTTTTAATTGCAAAAGGTGTAATCGGTTTCTATGAAATTAAATTAATGATTATGAAGCGGTGAGGCTGGGCCCGTAAAACTTTCGGGGGTTATAGAACAGATTCGATCCGGTAGCCAGTGTTTGGCGACTAAACTAGCTTTATCCTATCTCGCGGCCAGCACCGACGTACATCCGGGACAGTTTTAAAAAATCGACATTTTAATTGATTTTTATGTTAATGTTTCTTGATTTACGGCAAATTAGAACACGATCTGCCGGGACGTTAACGGCTTAGATCTAATTTACTGATTACGTCCAAGGTCAAACGAACACTAGTACGAGAGGAGAGAAAAAATTGAAAAATGAAACAACTCAATTAACAGTAAAGCGAAGGCATAAATAATACAAGTTAATAAGGAGTGTTTGAGGGGGGAGGGTTTCAGGTACATTCACTTAATCTTCCATTTGCGTCCATCCGAACACACCTCGGAACCAGAGCTAAGATTTACGTTGCTTGCTTTCATTTACACAGATGATTTATTCATTCCATTTTACTCTGTGTATTTTTTACATTTCTGTTAAGCTGACGGCGGAAAAAGCCTTTTTGTATAATCGTGGTCGATGGTGGGAAACTTGCAAAGCCGATTAAGACTAGCAACGATAGTTGGAAATCGAGATTTAAGTTTAAAATTAGTTCAGAAATGTACATTTAGTACAGAAGTAACATGATATCAGTTAAGTCAAGCTATCTTGTATCATGCACATTAAATACATTGATTAGAACTTATACTACTAATACCGAAAAAGAATTTTATAAAAAGTTTATTAAATGTCAATTGTAATTTTATAAAAACAGTATTACTGGCCATTTCGTTTAGGTTTTGTAAAACCGTCATATTTAAACCGTTTGTCGTTGCTATTATTGTTTGTCGTTGCTATTATTGTTTGTCGTTGCTATTATGGTTTGTCGTTGCTATTATTGTTTGTCGTTGCTACTATTGTTTGTCGTTGCTATTGTTGTTTGTCGTTGCTATTGTTGTTTGTCGTTGCTATTGTTGTTTGTCGTTGCTATTATTGTTTGTCGTTGCTACTATTGTTTCTCGTTGCTATTATGGTTTGTCGTTGCTATTACTGTTTGTCGTTGCTATTATTGTTTGTCGTTGCTACTATTGTTTGTCGTTGCTATTGTTGTTTGTCGTTGCTATTGTTGTTTGTCGTTGCTATTGTTGTTTGTCGTTGCTATTATTGTTTGTCGTTGCTATTATTATTTGTCGTTGCTACTATTGTTTCTCGTTGCTATTATGGTTTGTCGTTGCTATTACTGTTTGTCGTTGCTATTATTGTTTGTCGTTGCTACTATTGTTTGTCGTTGCTATTGTTGTTTGTCGTTGCTATTGTTGTTTGTCGTTTGCTATTGTTGTTTGTCGTTGCTACTATTGTTTGTCGTTGCTATTGTTGTTTGTCGTTGCTATTATTGTTTGTCGTTGCTACTATTGTTTCTCGTTGCTATTATGGTTTGTCGTTGCTATTACTGTTTGTCGTTGCTATTATTGTTTGTCGTTGCTACTATTGTTTGTCGTTGCTATTGTTGTTTGTCGTTGCTATTGTTGTTTGTCGTTGCTATTGTTGTTTGTCGTTGCTACTATTGTTTGTCGTTGCTATTGTTGTTTGTCGTTGCTATTGTTGTTTGTCGTTGCTATTGTTGTTTCTCGTTGCTATTATGGTTTGTCGTTGCTATTACTGTTTGTCGTTGCTATTATTGTTTGTCGTTGCTACTATTGTTTGTCGTTGCTATTGTTGTTTGTCGTTGCTATTGTTGTTTGTCGTTGCTATTGTTGTTTGTCGTTGCTATTATTGTTTGTCGTTGCTACTATTGTTTCTCGTTGCTATTATGGTTTGTCGTTGCTATTACTGTTTGTCGTTGCTATTATTGTTTGTCGTTGCTATTATTGTTTGTCGTTGCTATTATTGTTTGTCGTTGCTATTGTTGTTTGTCGTTGCTATTATTGTTTGTCGTTGCTACTATTGTTTCTCGTTGCTATTATGGTTTGTCGTTGCTATTATTGTTTGTCGTTGCTATTATTGTTTGTCGTTGCTATTATTGTTTGTCGTTGCTATTGTTGTTTGTCGTTGCTATTATTGTTTGTCGTTGCTATTATTGTTTGTCGTTGCTATTATTGTTTGTCGTTGCTATTGTTGTTTGTCGTTGCTATTATTGTTTGTCGTTGCTATTGTTGTTTGTCGTTGCTATTGTTGTTTGTCGTTGCTATTATTGTTTGTCGTTGCTACTGTGGTTTGTCGTTGCTATTATTGTTTGTCGTTGCTATTGTTGTTTGTCGTTGCTATTATTGTTTGTCGTTGCTATTGTTGTTTGTCGTTGCTATTGTTGTTTGTCGTTGCTATTGTTGTTTGTCGTTGCTATTATTGTTTGTCGTTGCTATTGTTGTTTGTCGTTGCTATTATTGTTTGTCGTTGCTACTGTGGTTTGTCGTTGCTATTATTGCTTGTCGTTGCTATTATTGTTTGATGTTGGTATTTTAAACCAAACATTATACTTTAGAATATTTTCGCTCACCGAGGATGGGAAAAAGCTAGTAGTAGTGACCACTTTAGATAAAATTGTCAGATATGATACTGGAAATTGTAAAATAGAATCGAAAGTAAAAAAGGTGTTTGTATGTAATACGAAATAAGACTGCGACTTGTGAAAACACGAGGTAAACATGACGGGGACAAAAGTTGCAAACTAACTGTTAGAAGTGGGAGAAGTATTTGCTCTATGTAAATAAATAATTGCGTCAGTAAGAGTCGAACTAAGAAAGTAAAAGTAGCTTTGTGTAGATATAAATTGTTGATAAGAGATAGAAACGTCCTTGTCTAGTCCTAATGAAACTCGTGTATATGTAAGCCTATAAAAACAAGTAAAATTTTAAAACATTAAATCAATTCCTACTTGAGGGAACGAAAAAAAAATTATTTCAGTCATTTATTATTAAATAATTACAATTATTATAAATAAAGCAACATAACCTATGCGTTAAAACAGCTGGTCTACCACATAACCTATAACATAGAATCAGCTGTTTTACGAAATCATATGTCACCACTTATTTTAATTAAAATAGGACGAAATAACTATGTTGCATACCATGCCCCTTTTATGAAAGGTTTTCTCTCATATAAAACTAAAATTAATTAATTAAATTTAATTAATGTAATAATATTTGAAAAACTATTAACATCAGGGGTCATCTGCTACAAGTTTACAAAATGTATTTGAACTTGAGTGAATGATTAAAAGGTATTTTATTAATTACTACAAAATTTTAACAATATATTTATAGTGAGAGAGTTAACTAATAGAAGGAATTGAATAAAGATAATTTTATAAAGTACTCGTGTGTGTTTAGTTAGGAATAACTACCTCAACCACAAATCTGTAAAATATAGGATTATGTTAACGAGAAAAATATATCCGATTCATGTAAATACAGGGGAGGATTATTGCTCATGTGTTCAGCGTTGCTTTTCTGAGATTGACCTACTCTTTAACGGAATCATAGTGTTGTGTCATTTGTTACATCACGGCCTGAAATAAAGCTGGATATTATAATCCAGGCACACATTTAAGTGATCTTGCATTTGTATTCTCTTTGTGACGGGCTTCAGTATTATTTCAGTGATCGAGTCGAAGTGGATGTATTTTTATAGCAGGATTTAGCCATGACGTCATAATTTTGATGTGAAAAAATCCGTTACGTCATTAATACGTCACTGATGCGTATAGAGCTCACAGTAATCTCCATATATCAAGCTGTACGGAGTCACTTTAGTTTTACAATAAAACTATTGGAAACAACCCTAATACCCAGTGAACTAGGGCAGTCTAGTCTAGAGTGTACTCTAGATTCTAATAAGACCATCTGATGATGATGATGAGATGGTTATCGAAATGTACATAGCGGCTTAATCTTAGGTAACTTGAATTATTAGTGAATTTTTATTATTTTTGTAGAATTGGGGTTATTTACAATATTTTAATTGTAATATATTGCACCATTGTGCTCTTGATATCGCTTAAGTTTTCTCAAAATTGTATGTCACGTGACATTTCTAGTGGATTTGTAATAGCTTGGTACTGATTGTTCCAGACGATGCTGTCACTGCCAAAAGGAATTACTTCAGATGGTGAGTATCCATAAATATTTATAAAGATAATCAGTAGGAACCGCACATAAGCATGGGCGTCACCAGGAGGATGGATTGGGGTGCACGGGTCTGGCGGTCAGGGAGGTAGAGCCACCTACCCCGGGGGAAATTTTGAAAATGTGTATCTCTAGAATTTTTATTTTATACTATTTTGCTCCTATAAATTACAAAACTGTCGGGTCCTCGGGAAGCTGTTTTCCAATGACAGGTACAAGCACCATATATGCACATCTAAGGATATAATGTATCCATATCAAACTGACTTCATCCCTCAAATATCGAGCAGAACTCTCCAACTATCCACATCTCTTGGCAATATTCACAGATCCTGCACCACCTCCGTTAACCAGGAATCGACCCCTGTGTCTCATCTACGAGCCCCCGTGATGGTCAAACACCTAAAAGAAAAATCCAAGGCAAACCAAATCTGTCCAACCAACAGTCAAAATTATAGCCTATAATTGCTCAGCACTAAACAACCAAGTGCAAAATTTAAATGTACATGGCCATCACAAAAGCCTCTATAGTTATTAGCCAAAAGCCAGCCACTGTCACTACAAAGCCAAAACTCAAATAATAAACTGATGTCAATGAGTTTTCAGATACAGAATATCACAGGAGCGAGAAAAGAGAGAACACGCCAAGGGAATGTGTTCACTCTGATGCTAGCTTTGCTGTGGTTCCTAGTGTTTCTACACAAATATAACAGTCAATAATAATTTTCCTTCCTAGAATTGGTGAATTAGGATTAATTTGTTTTATAGGTTAATATTTTTCTGCTAAATTTGATTGGTTGGGGGGCACGTGCCCCCTAAGACCCCCTAGCTATGTCCCTGCTCTTAAGTTTATTTTCTCAGCAAGGTTTACGTTGAATGACAATAAAATAAAAACTATCACAGATGATACAGTCCTTACATTGGAGTATTCCTGTTTCGTATATTACACATCCTCTCTCGTCTAAGCACTCTGTGATATTAAGACAGTTCATCATTATTGGTTTTTACATAAAAATATTTTTTGTAGGATATATTAACAAACAAATTTTCTAGAGAAAATCAGAAACAATATCATCATCAGTGGCATTTACTTAACAAAATAACAAAAATAACTATTACAATAAAAATATACATTTACAATTATTTTTAACCTTTACAGGATAATACCTATACACATAATGAAACGAATTAACCTCTACAAATATTCCGAGAGTACTCACAGTTTAAAGTTTCATTTACTTTCCTATTATATGATTATAACGTTAAAAATTTAATTTGCCTCTGATATGGTTGAAACCTATCTACTATTACAATCCTTATTTGTTATATATCTTGTCCGATTTTTATTTTATGATTTCAAATACCTCTTAAAAATTGCGGTACAACACCATTAAACAAGACAATGTACAATGATTGCTTAAACAAAAATAGTTTCCACTTTCTATGTAATATTTTTAGAAGTTTATATACTTTACTTTGGAAAGAGAGATCAGGTTTGGTTAAAATTAGACTGTTATTTTTAAAACGCTAATTCCCTTGCGGCATTGTCTTTGCGTTAAATTTTGTCTTTTTTTAATTAACTTTTTCATTGTTATAAAACTGTGCTCACAAATAATGTTTTTTAAATAACGTATTTATCACATTTACCGTCCCCTCAATAATAATGTTTTTCCTCTAAATAAACAATTATGGTGCAAAATACTACAAGGAGTACAACACTAAATACCTTACTACTTGCGTACCATACTAAATACCTTCAATACTGTACTATATGCGTACCATTGTAAATACTTTACTCCATGCATACCCTACTAGATATCTTACTTTATGCGATGCTACATATCTCACAACATGGGTACCATACTAAATACCTTCAATACTTTACTATATGCGTACCATTCTAAATACTTTACTCCATGGATACCCTACTAGATATTTTACTTTATGCGATGCTAAATACCTCACAACATGGGTACCATACTAAATACCTTCAATACTTTACTATATGCGTACCATTCTAAATACTTTACTCCATGGATACCCTACTAGATATTTTACTTTATGCGATGCTAAATACATCACAACATTTATACCATACTAAATACCTTCAATACTTTACTATATGCGTACCATTCTAAATACTTTACTCCATGGATACCCTACTAGATATTTTACTTTATGCGATGCTAAATACCTCACAACATGGGTACTATACTAAATACCTTCAATACTTTACTATATGCGTACCATTCTAAATACTTTACTCCATGGATACCCTACTAGATATTTTACTTTATGCGATGCTAAATACCTCACAACATGGGTACCATACTAAATACCTTCAATACTTTACTATATGCGTACCATTCTAAATACTTTACTCCATGGATACCCTACTAGATATTTTACTTTATGCGATGCTAAATACCTCACAACATGGGTACCATACTAAATACCTTCAATACTTTACTATATGCGTACCATTCTAAATACTTTACTCCATGGATACCCTACTAGATATTTTACTTTATGCGATGCTAAATACCTCACAACATGGGTACTATACTAAATACCTTCAATACTTTACTATATGCGTACCATTCTAAATACTTTACTCCATGGATACCCTACTAGATATTTTACTTTATGCGATGCTAAATACCTCACAACATGGGTACCATACTAAATACCTTCAATACTTTACTATATGCGTACCATTCTAAATACTTTACTCCATGGATACGCTACTAGATATTTTACTTTATGCGATGCTAAATACCTCACAACATGGGTACCATACTAAATACCTTCAATACTTTACTATATGCGTACCATTCTAAATACTTTACTCCATGGATACCCTACTAGATATTTTACTTTATGCGATGCTAAATACCTCACAACATGGGTACCATACTAAATACCTTCAATACTTTACTATATGCGTACCATTCTAAATACTTTACTCTATGGATACCCTACTAGATATCTTACTTTATGCGATGCTAAATATCTCACAACATGGGTACCATAATAAATACCTTCAATACTTTACTATATGCGTACCATTCTAAATACTTTACTCCATGGATACCCTACTAGATATCTTACTTTATGCGATGCTAAATACCTCACAACATGTGTACCATTCTAAATATCTTCAATACTTTACTATATGCGTACCTTTCTAAATACTTTACTCTATGGATACCCTACTAGATATCTTACTTTATGCGATGCTAAATATCTCACAACATGGGTACCATAATAAATACCTTCAATACTTTACTATATGCGTACCATTCTAAATACTTTACTCCATGGATACCCTACTAGATATCTTACTTTATGCGATGCTAAATATCTCACAACATGGGTACCATAATAAATACCTTCAATACTTTACTATATGCGTACCACTCTAAATACTTTACTCCATGGATACCCTACTAGATATCTTACTTTATGCGATGCTAAATATCTCACTACATGGGTACAATACTAAATACCTTAGTACATGGGTACCATACTAAATACCTAGCTTTATACGTATCATTCTAATTACCTTACTTCATGGACATCATACTCAATACCTTACTACATGGGTACCATACTAATTACCTTATTAAATGGGTACCATACTACATGGGCACTATAGTAAATACCTTACTACATGGACACCATACTAAATATCTAACTACATGGGTACCATACCAATTACTTTACTATAAGGTTACTACAGTAAATACCTTACTACAAGGGTACCATATTAAATACCATGCTACATGGGTACCATATTAAATACCTTACTACTATGGTGGTCCACAAAGTAACCTCCGTTTTGAAATTTAAAAAAAAACCAGTTGAGACACAAAAATTGTATTATATACATGTTAAAACTACAGCTTTTCTCTACTTTTCTACATATTCACCATACAAATTAAAGCACTTATCATATCTTTTAACAGTTTTTGAAATTCCGTCTGTAAAGAAATCTGCCGCCTGAGAACGTAGCCAGCCTGTTACAGCGTTTTGAAGCTCTTCATCACTCGCAAACCTCTGAGATGCAAGCCACCGCTTCATGTACGGGAAAAGATAGAAATCACTGGGAGCCAAGTCCGGGCTGTAGGGGGGGGGGGGGTCAAAAACATCCCATTTAAACTTTTCCAAAAGTTCAGTTGTTTTTTGAGCTGTGTGAGGGCGGGCATTGTCATGGACAAACACAATGTCAGATGTCAGAAGACCACGACGCTTGTTTTGAATCGCTCGTCGTAGCCGTTTTAAGGTTTCACAATAAGCTGCAGCTGTAATGGTCGTACCACGCTCCATAACTTCAACGAGCAAGATGCCCTTAGCATCCCAAAAAACTGTGGCCATCAATTTTCTCGCTGAAAAGGAATGGCGACCTTTCTTTGGCTTGCTTGGAGAAGCGGTATGACCCCATTGCATTTACTGTTGTTTTGTTTCGGCATTCACATAGGCTACCCAAGTCTCATCTCCTGTAACGATCCTGTTCAAAAATGTTTCTCCTTCAACGTCATACCGAGTAAGAAAGTCTATGGCAGAACTCATTATTTTCATTTTGTGATCATCGGTGAGAACTTTTGGAATCCAACGAGCACAAAACTTGTGATAGCCTAGTTTTTTTGTCACTATCTCATGCACAAGACTTCGAGAAATATCAGGAAAATGATCTGAAGTTCCGAGATTGTGAAGCGACGGTTCTCGCGAATTTTCTCATCCACTTTGTTCACCAAGTCATCACTGACGAGAGATGATCTACCACTACGTTCTTCATCGTGAACGTTCGTTCTGCCATTTAAAAAAAACGAACCCATTCAACCCATATTAAATACCTTATTACGTACATGGACACTATAGTAAATATCTTACTACGTGGGTACCATACCAATTACATTACTATAGTAAATACCTTACTACATGGGTACCATATTACTGACCATGTTACTTGGGTACCATATAAAATACCATGCCCATGGGTACCATACTAATTGTACGTGGTTTGAGAATAATTTTTCAAAGTACTAGTGAAGAAATTCAATTTACTAAGAAAGAACAATTTAAAAAAGTGTATTCTTAAATAGTAAAGCTATGCCAATTTTGTTATTTCTGTTCAAGACATTGGTTGACAGACGCATTGCAGGAACAAAGGCTCGACCTCTGCCAACTCCCCACCAGGTGTGTTGCATCACTTTACTAATTGCCAACCACTCACTGTGACGTTCGTTTTAAAACACAATTGTTATGTTACCAACAACTCGTGAAGACGGTAGCACAGCCTGGTGCAGCAAACACCTGGGTCGCTATGTGCCTGTTAGGATGAGTCTGCTTGCCGATAGAAAGGCATCCTCCGACAGAAAGGATGTAATCATCGGGGAGGGGGGCAGGATTTTATGTCTTCGTAGCTGATCAGCCAATATCAATATTATCGTCTACTTATGATACGGAAAGATTCTGAATATGCTAAGGTAGGGACATAAACTAACTCATATAGGTCATAAGGAGGATCGTGCAATCACCTATGCAAGACCCGTTATCTGGACTAAACCTACTCTCTATTGGAGACAAGCAATAATATTTATGACGAACAAGTATTACTCTAGCTAGAGATAATAGTTATGGCCCAACCTAACGGGTAAAATGATATCTACCTGTTACAACCCCTTGTTAGAGGGTTCGTTAAAAGGAGTGAATGGGATTAATTATACTAATGGGATAATTATAAGGAAAGGACAAGGATAACCTCCTGGTGCTGGCAATATGGGGGGGATATTGGTCTGGCGAGGATAGGGCCACTTACCGGAAATAGGTCTGCTCTGCTCCTGGTTTAGCAACAAGACATTCCTGTAGCTGGAAGTCATAAGGAACATGAACCGCGCAAGTAGTCCCTAACCCAAAATATTCTCCTGCCGGATCCTGGAGAAAAGTAGTGAAGTAGCTTAAAGTCTTCGTAGATATAGTTTGGACCTGGCTAAACTAAATGTGTTTGTTATTTTATCCATTTTAAATAATAATGTTTATTTCTGTTTAAAATTTGGGCCAAATACTAACGCCATACTGATAAGCTGGTAATCTATAAACGCCGTAAAACGTTAATTTACAGCAACGACAATTGAATAAAGTTCAAACGGTTTTGCCTAGCAATATAGGCCCTCACGCGCACACCAGATCCTCGCTACACCCATTCATTAATGTAGAACTTTATTCTTCACAACACAAAAAAAGGTCATTTGAAATAACGTGAACCATTTGCTTAATATTTATTAATGTGACATAGTTTATTTTAATACAAATATTTACATCTAGGAACAATAGTTGTGTAATTTACAATTTTACGACATTATTTATGACGTGTTTTGTTGAACCCCAGCTAAAGACAATAAAGTCTAAAGCTACAGCCTAATTTTAGAACTGTTTTATGTTTCAATTCCAAAATGTGAACTCAGGAGGGAGACATTTAATAATTATAATATCTTTTAAACAACTTCACATATAATGATATGCTTTTAAACAATAGCTTACACTAAATTGAACTTATCAATCGGATTAAAACTTGATACAACTAATTATAAAGTGGTTCCAAATTTTACATTTTCTAAATCTGGGGTTCTCAATCTTTCATACTCTGCCACCCTTCTTTGACACTGAAATGAGGTAACGCCCCCTTCGATTTATATTTGGTCTGGACGTACAATTTGTGTACAAAACTGAAGCTGGTTAGGCCAATTAAATATCAGATAATTTTATTTAACTTTTTATATAAATATTATATAATATATAAATACATTTAACGTTCCAACTGATAATGCTGCAATCATACAGTGATAGGCTTGATTCAGGCTTTACTTCCCTTGAAAAAAGGTTAAAAACGCATATCGTAGGTGAAATTGTGTATATATGTATATATATATATATATATATATATATATATATATATATATATATATAATTATTAAATTAAAAATATTTCAAAAACAAGAATACTTTTATTGCGTATATTATTCAATAAAATTTTATATATACATTAAAAGTATTCTTTTTTTTAAATATTTATAATTTATTAACTATATTACAAGAAAACATATCACCATATTTATAATATATATATATATATATATATATATATATATATATATATATATATATATCATAGTTTTCACTTTAAAATAGAGAAAAGTACTCTATAATAAATTAAGACTCTTGCCTATGCTCCAGAGATATTATCCTTGAGGACAGAGACCTTAACTCAGTAACAAGTGTCTAGCAAGACTAAACATTCTACAGAAAACAATGACGTAGTTCAGTACGCACAGTGACGTCAGTCTACCCTCTGGTACGCCTCTCGTATGTAGGCAGTTTCAGTGCACTTATCAAAGGCCCCCTCAAACCTTCTAAGCGTGCCCCCCAGTTTGAGAACCATCGCTCAAATTCGCTGTAATCAACCAAATATATACTATACAGCGCTCGATATGTGCGGTCGTGCCAGTGTATTCGTGCGCGTGCGGAAGATAATGTATAAATGATGTACCTCAATTATTAGTTTCTTTAATGTATATTTGCCTGAAATAACTTCTGGTCAACCTTAATACCTTAAAGTACTACATTTTAACGTTTTAAATTAATTAAGCCATGTTAGACATTGTTAAATATTAAGACGTTATATTAAGAAAATCCTTTCTGACTATTTGAGACATTATGTAAACTAATGAATAACACAAACGTAATATTTCCATAAAAATGAATTAAAAAATCCTGACATGCACATTATGTGAAGGACGGTGATGAGGTTTTCGATTAGTTGATATGTTTACCGTGCACAGATTCAACCCCTATTGTTAGGCACAAATGTGGCTGTCGGAATGATTCTGTGCGAATATTTTGTCACATATTTTCACGTGGTTCACCCGTGTCTGATATCTTGCCAGCCACCCTTACCGAGCGCGCCTCGTGTAGATCAATACCGATGTGGTTACGGGTCAGCCCCAAACTGATACAGCCCAATAAATTATGAATCCCTGCAGATTAGGCGATACTTCACCTCCTAACTCTCGCCAACCTGTTTTCAGCTTTATCTACTCGGTTTAAAAAAAATTCCCGTTTTATTTTACGCCCAACGTTTACAGGCTGAATTACTTTACTAGTTAATTGAACTACGTTTAGAGACTGAACTGATGTAGTTTGCTTTTTTTTTTTTAGTCTGCCAATGAAAACTTTCTCGTTTTTTAACGTTTTTTGAGGTATTATTATAAACATGTATCCTTCGGTGACATGACGGCGTTCGTATGGTTCAATTTACTCCCTGGACAACTGGGGGAGGGGTAGAATTCGATTAAATTTTGTATCCTAATAATTAACCGTAAAAGATTGTTATATTTTTTAGAAAATTTTATACGACTTTCTACTTTTTTTGTAATTTAATTCAATTTCTTCTATTAGTTCACACTCTCCTTATATATATTTTGTCCAAATCTCCAATCGTTAATAAAATATTTGTATTCATCCACTCAAGTTAAAATCCAATTTCTTAAACGTGTAGAAAGACACTTGATTTTAATACAGTTTTTTTCAAACAATCATTCATTATTTTATTTAATTAATTTTACTTTTATGTAGAGAAAGCTTTTCTCAAAAGGGGCAACGTATGCAATACAGTTATTTGGTCCCATTTGGCGTAAAATAAGCGATAACATATTATTTCATAAAACAACAGATTTTATGTAATGGCTATATGGTAGAACAGCTGTTTTAAAGGTTATTTTACTTTATTGATATTAATTTGTAATTATTTAATAAAAAAAAACTAAAATAATTTTTTTCATTTTAAGTAGAAATTGACTTTAAAAACGTGTTGTATATAATACTTGTTTTATTCTTAAAAGAATCAGTTTCACTGCAAAGTAATATATGAATTGATTCAACTCTTTGCAGAAAGGTTGTGTTGGATGACCTGAAACCCGCCGAATCTTTTAAACTTACGAATTCCTTACTACACTTAAAAACATTAAAATCTATTTCGTTCTTATTTTAAAACAAAATGTTGTAATTAAAAGCTCTGTGTTAGCTCGGAATCAATGTCTAAACACTGTGTCAACAGTTAGTAGGGCCTACTTATATTGTGATTGTTTAATGATATATATTTATTTGTAGGAAATTTTTAAAAAAACGTGAAAAAAACACTTGAGGGGAATTTTATCTCCTCTAACTGCTGGTTATATTCAAAACTTGTTAAAAGTCTTTATAGCCATTTATATTTTTTACAAGTTAAATCTCATTATTACTCATTTAGAATTCTATTGGCTTTAAGAGAACCAAAAACTTAGCAGGGGCTAATTTTGTAAGTATTTGGGTGGTCCAACATTGGGATGCAGTGTTTAGACCGAAATGTATTCATGGACAAACTATTGACCTGGGGACATTGCTTCTCCTGTACAAATCAATTCATTTACGTTGAACATCATTGTTGTTAAGATTTCCCTGAGTCAGTATATATATAAAAACGTATTGGTGGTAATGACGTAAACTTGAAAGTCACAATCAATAGTTATGAATAAAAAGCAACGACAGTTTTTATAGGTGAGACAATGAGAGGTCCCTAATAAAATATGCTCTAACTTTCTCTCGCACTAGAGACAGATGCTGCTTTCTAGCTATGAATCAAAACTTAAAAACATGTGATAATTCGGCTAAAGTCAAAACGGCCAGGTAGTGGTGCCATCGCCGCACAGATAAAGCTCTCTAACAGGAAACCTGCTATGGTGTCCTGGTTCAGGTTCTAAAGTACCCACGCAGCCCTTTTACATTTAATGTATGCATTCCTTGCAACGTCCCTTTTTGTTACAAGTTGAAAGATTTAGAAGGATATTATAGATTTTGCGTTAAAAGTGATACGTCGTTTTTCGTTTTTGGGGGAAAGTAGTTTCTTAATTGTATTATTTTGGTACAACATTTTTTGAGTTGTTTTATATTACTAGTTTGGTTTTATCGTATGCGCCCAAAATAAACAGTACTGAAGCAGTTGTAAGATTTTATTTTATTGAAATAGTTTTATAAACACATACAAGTAAATAGAAGCTAAAACGGTTAGACTAGAGTATAAACATGTTTAAATAATGACCTCCGTTCAATTTGTAGCAACTCTCGTATCGCTATTGAACGTCTAACATCATTTTGGTCAAGGGGGGTTTGTCTCATGCTCGTCATATATTATGGTCACACGATGGCGGTTAGTGAGTCATCACGGAAAATCTTCTCCTTCGTCATTCCCCAGATGTGGGCGTCAGGTGGTGTAAGATCGGAGGAGTGAGCTGGGTAAGGAAAGTTTGTTCTAAGGGAGATGAGGCTGTTGCCAAACGTTTCTTAGTCGCCCAACGTAGTCTAAGGCAGAGTGGCTGTTTGCGCAATCTTGCTGGAACCATTGTGAACAAAATGGGAGATTTCAGGCGCAACCAAATCTCTTGAGGTCTCCTATAAAATGACCAATATTAACCCATTCTACTACAGTTGATTCAATTTCAGTATTGTAGGCCTATATTTTGGCGCTACGGTAACAAATATGTAGCGTTATTAATGCGGGTAGCGCGTATACACCAGATAAACTCTCCCTAGTCAGGTCTAGAGGTGAGGTTAAACGTTGGTAGAATAAGGGCGGTTGGTGGATTAAAAATCGTGGGCCGGCTTGAAAAAGGGGATTTTTCAACATTTTGTGAAAAATGAGTTATGCCAATGTAGTGAGTTATGGTGATGGTCCTCACATGTGTGCTTAGTGAGATAAGTACATTCCATGTAGTAAAAAGCTTATTTAATTTGTGTTAAATGAGTTAACTCGGTTGAATATGGTGCAAAAGGAGTTGAATCATGTCTTTGCTAGAGCGTTTGGAGATAAGTCAAGTAAAACCTTTGTGTATAGTAATAAAAAATAATTCTTTTAGTCTATTTAATATGAAGCTAAAGTGGAAATCTAACATCTATTACGTTTTAAATTAACCCTCAAGGAAAAGGTACAATCAGTTTTTATTGATTTCCCAAAAATTAGGTTGAAGTGGCTTATCCCTTTTTAAGCGCCGACCCACGAAATGTCCAAAGACTGGTTTACGTCGATGACGTCACACTCTTCCTTTTTCTGTGATTTTAAAAAGAAATTCAAGTGCTAGTACTACCTATACAAATTTCGTTCTGTTCTGGTATACTCAAGTGGTAGTGGTACACCACTATCTTCACCGCTTGGGGGGAGTCTACTTTAGGGGCGACCATTCCCCCTATAACCTCCCCTACGTTCTTTCGTTAGTCCTAGCTAAATCCACCCACCCATCTTTATCCTTTACCTAACAAAAGGGTGTGTATCGATTAGACACTCTTTTACCATCTCTTCGTCTTACCATCTCTTTTACCTACAGTGTAGGCCACTTCAGGTGCGCATCCCTGCACTCGCGAAGCCATAATATATCTCCTACAACTCCTAACAGGAGGCGCTATGCCCCTATCTGTTCACCACCCTTCCCTACCCCTCGTAGGTGATAATAACAAAACTATCTGTTCACCTTAAACTGCAAAACAAATTTCTTCACTCCAGTTTCCGTCTGCAATATCCGTCAGTTTCTGAGAACAAATCGTCACGTTCCAAAGCTATTCCCGATTCGTCACGTCTGGCTTTCCGATTCACGAGACTCTTCTTGTTACTGTATATTTTATTTTTAGTCTTGCAATTGTTTTATGAGACGAGAAACTCTCTATTTATATAACAAAGCTAAATTAAAAGATTTTACCCTTGATATGTTTATTATTTATGTAGTTTTTATACTTAATTGTATTAAAAACAAGTAATATAAACAAAAAAAGTAACAGTACTTATTTGGGTTGACAAAGAAATATTTTATTTTAGTTAGTTTTCATTTCATATTTACAATTAATATAAATAAAGTAACATAAACTATGCTTTAAAGCAGCTGTTCCACCACATAACCTATAACTAAAAATCAGCTGTTTTATGAAATCATATGTATCACTTCACTTATTGTAAGCCAAAATGGACGAAATAACATTGCATACCTTGCGCCTTTTGTGAAAAGTTTTCTCCTATATGAAACTAAAATTATTTAATTAAATTTAAATACTGAATTCATATTTGAAAAACTGTATTAACATCAAGTGTCATCCACTAGAGGTTAACAAAAAAATGTTTTTTTAACTTGAGTGGATGAATAAGAAATATTTTATTAAGTGAAAATTTAAACAAGATATATATATATATATATATATATATATATATATATATATATATATATATAAATAAATATATATATATATATATATAATTAATAAATTAAAAATATTTCAAAAACAAGAATACTTTTAATGAATATATTTATTCAAAGCTTTTCGCCGATAAAATAGTACCAGCATCTTCAGGAAAATAATTATCTAATTAGATTATATTTTTAATTTATTAACTATATTACAAGAAAACATATCACCATATTTAAAAAATTAAAATATATATATATATATATATATATATATATATATATATATATAAGGTAGAAGTAAACTATTAGAATGAACTAAAATAATAATCATAATAAAAAGTAGTATCTTGTGCCATTTCAGAATTTTTTTAAGAACATTTTTTTCCACAAAATGGTACAATAATACAAATTGAATACGGTAGAGTGTCACATATCCGAACTAATTGAAACCACAGCTGTTCTGATAATCAAATAGTTGGGATAATCGAACAAGCTAAATATTTCAATATGCCTGCTTTACTCTACTATAGTAAAATAATACTGTCCTGAATCTGTATGACCTACTTCTGCATTTTACCAAACACTATTTCATTATATTCAAGTAGTCAAAAAGTAATTTATTAAAGACTAATAATACCCAGAATTCCTACATTGGCCTCTGACACATAGCCCTAATGTCAACCTAGTGAATATTTTCACATCGTATTGTAAATACAATAAATAAAACATTGTGAATACAATATTTTTGTTGCCAGAGTATTGTTGTATTAATTGTGTTTCGACGATTCAGAAGCGTTACGGTTCAGATAATCGACGAACTACTGTGTTTTAAATGAAGACAATGGAGTCGTTCATTCTGCATTTGTATTTCTAAATTTTTTTTTAGCCCACCATTAAAAGCACCACTTGACTTACGTAAGGGATGACACAGTAATAAAAGGAAAACAAATACTTGGGAGCAGGTTGTATTGGAGGGCTGGCCAACACGGCACGCGAAAGCCTCCTTTAACTCTCGTGTGCCCCGGTTGCGTGCTTCCAGAACAGATTACTAGAGCCGGTCGATCGGAACTCTATGTTTGTTCAAGTCATGAGCGTATTTATTTATTTAGTTTTTCCCTTATATACATATCTAATCGAATGATCTACCCGTATAGCTGGTCTCTTTTGTCAACAGCTTTTTTGCAGGAAATTATATATAATTTTGTTTTGCAGCATTCGAATACTGCAAGAGTTTGTGTGAATCAAGCAGCGTTGGAAAATAATATAAAAACTTACAGTTAATTTTTACGAATTTATTTAGTATTTTATTATGAGTGATTTGTATGTTTATTCATTTCTTAATTAAAATAAGTTATTAAAATTTTAACAGCAAGTAATATGAACAAAATATGTTTAAAGTCAATTCTTACTTGGGTCAACAAAGAAAATTTTAATTTTGTTTTTACAAGCTGATAAAGGCTATGGTTCCTATATGACTGGTTTAACTCCTCGATAGGACGACGGTAGGGATCGGTCTCGTGCGTAACTTCTACACTACAGTGATTCTAGCGCTCCTAGTAGAGGGAGCTGTAACATTAGTTTCCCGAGCTATAGCTGTACAATTTTTATGACTCAATAAGAAGTAAAGTAAATGGACGTGCTGTATGTAGGATAACAAGAGGTGGATCAGATAAAACTACTGTGTAGTACGCTATAAAGGGGTGAAAAGTTAAACAATCTGTATATATGTTATGAAGGGTGAATCAGTCATTCAAGCTGTATAAATCGGGTGAAGAATTGAGGTAGTGGAAGAAACTGTAAACACATGTGAAGGGTTGACCTAATTGAAAGAGTTGCATATCTCATATGAAGGGATGAAGCAGTTAAAGAAGTTGTATATACCTTATAAAGGAGTGAATCATTCAAACAGGCTGTGAATACTTTGAGGCATTGGAAGAAACTGTAAACACATGTGAAGGGTTGACCTAATTGAGAGAGTTGCATATCTCCTATGAGGGGATGAAGCCGTTAAACAAGTTGTATTTACCTTATAAAGGAGTGAATCATTCGAGCAGGCTGTGAATACTTTGAGGCATTGGAAGAAACTGTAAACACATGTGAAGGGTTGACCTAATTGAGAGAGTTGCATATCTCTCATGAGGGGATGAAGCCGTTAAACAAGTTGTATTTACCTTATAAAGGAGTGAATCATTCGAACAGGCTGTGCATACTTTGAGGCATTGGAAGAAACTGTAAACACATGTGAAGGGTTGACCTAATTGAGAGAGTTGCATATCTCCTATGAGGGGATGAAGCCGTTAAACAAGTTGTATATACCTTATAAAGGAGTGAATCATTCGAACAGGCTGTGAATACTTTGAGGCATTGGAAGAAACTGTAAACACATGTGAAGGGTTGACCTAATTGAGAGAGTTGCATATCTCCTATGAGGGGATGAAGCCGTTAAACAAGTTGTATATACCTTATAAAGGAGTGAATCATTCGAACAGGCTGTGAATACTTTGAGGCATTGGAAGAAACTGTAAACACCTGTGAAAGAGTGCCACAGTTCAACAAGCTTTACTGTTTTAAGTAATTTGAAGGAGTTAAACAATGAACGTATATCTTATGTAGGTATAATGTAGCTGAACAAATTTCCCATATGTATGAAGAGACGAACGAATTGAACAATAAGTATATAAGCTATGAATGTATGAAGCAGTTGAAGTAGCTGATATATCTTATGAAGGAGTGAGGCAATTGAAACAATTTTAAATTTTGAGTATGTGTGAAGGTATGCGCAAATTTAACGAGAAGTGTATAGACTGTGAAGAGATGAAGCAGTTGAGTTGGGTGATATAGCCTATTCTATGAAAGTGTGAGGTAAGTTAAAAAAAACTGTAATTTTCTATAGCCTATTGTGTAAGAGAACAAACCAAGTGAAGAAGCTGGTTACAAACTATGAACGTTCTGAAGGCTGTTTCTAAGCAGTACATGTCAGCGGAAGATACGTAGCGAAATAGCAGATAAAGGTATACAAAAATTGATAACAATAATAATAAGTGAATGAAAGCAGAGGAAAGAATCGTATGATAAAGAATGTAAATGCTTTCACATTGTGGGCAAAAATCTAAGACTGTAGGGACCTACACTTAACTTATAACCAGGTTATTTGATTTTTCATTAAATAAACATTCTACTAATATTGCAACAGAACTAAAGATACAGAAATGCAAGTGTAACACATTTGTATGTATTCCCTCGATGTTCGTGACGTATAATTGGAGGTGATGTGCCAGCAAAGTGCCCCGGCATTAAAACCTTACAAATATACCAACTTAGTTTATGCAAACAAGATATCCAAGTGCCGCAGATAGTCCAATTGAATGAAGCCTTACGCGGTGTTCTCACACAAGACACGTGCTGTACATACGGAAAAATATATCAAATGAATTAGACGGTGGAATGGCTTTGCGATACATTTCATAGTTTTTTTTTCAAATAAGTTCAAATATTATAGTAAAATAAAAATATTTAGAGCGTTTCTCTTACTGGCTCAAATACTAGGTATATTTATTCAAATGTTGAGTGTAGATATTTATTTATGTCATATTTATGATTAAATACCTTTTTTGTATGTTTTAGTTATTATGTTTTCTTTATTTCTGTTATTTTTTAAAATATAGAGTATCTATTATTATAGTATCATTATTATTATTATTTATTTATTTATTGTTATTTGTTGTTAAGTTTTTATTTACTATTATGTTATTTTTTGTTATATAATTATTATGTTTTTCCATTATTTATTTATTGTTATTTGTTGTTAGGTTTTTATTTATTGTTGATTTTTTTTTGTTATATAATTATTGTTTTTCCATTTTTATTAACTGTTATTTGTTGTCATCGTTTTTTCCCTATATAATTATTATGTTTTACCATTTTTAAAAGGGTTCAAGATGGGTTAAAAGGGTTATATACGGGTTAAATAGACCTAATAAATAGCAGAGACAAGAGCAAATATTCGGAAAAAGGTCACGGAGTAGTATTGAGCGAGGATCAGGATTCAAGGTCGAATTGTAACTCAAGTAAGCCATTCCGACTTTGCCAATCTCTACTCATGAACTAGACACTGTTAAGGTGAGAGGAATTATGCTTATCACAGACATACACGCTAGCTAAGATTGCAAGAATGTGTGTGAAGTACAGCCCTGGTTCATAAAGGACACAAGCGTAAGAGGATGTGGCAATTATGATTAGGTGTTCTCTCTATGGACACTAACTGGCTTTATCATATTGAGTGTCCACATGTTATACTGGAATGTGCCGTAATAGGAGAAAGGGTTGATCCTTGCCATGCAAGATGTTCGCAACCAGAACGCTATCTGGTTACAATGGCTGACTATAGCACATCTGGGGATCACTTGTGCCAAGCCAGTAAAGACGTGTCCAGATCTCAGCCAAGTTCTCAATGCACCGGAGACATTGTTATCTGTCTGTTTCCCCCTCTGTGTAATAACAAAGTAACCGCTTTGGTCCACTTACGTGAGTTAAACCTGGCGAATTTAATACATTTTGGTAAATAATAATAATTATCTTATACTCTTTACAGTTTCGGAAGAACGCTGTGTCCTTAAGGAATCTTATCTCAAGAAGTCCTTATTCACCCTTAAAATCTCGCCTCAAAGCGCTTAGCCTGGCAATTCAAAATGAATACTAATTTTATTTTTTTGCAAAATTCAATACGAGTAGAAATTTGTTTAAAGGAGAATAAAACTATACTAAATTACTATTTAGGGCTTATTTACATAAACATTACACTATACCCTATGTAGCTGTTTTCTTCATAAAATTATTTCGTCTTTGTATATATATACTTTTTTTTTACCTGACGAATTTAATACATTTTGCTAAATGTACATTGTGCTTATACTGTTCAAAGTTTCGGGCGATCGCAGCGCCCTTAAAAAACACCCGACTATTATATCCCCTGTTAACCCTTTCCAGATACCCTATCCGGAGATCATTTATCTGGACACTAAACTTCATTTTAGATATTTTGTTTTCTTTTTAAAAATATATTTAATTTAAAAACTACTTTTTATAATGGTATTTGTAAAGTACTACTGTTAGACTACGTATAAGTTATGTTATCAGACTACTAAGATAATAGCTTTAAAATAGCTTACTAAATCATAATATAATAGCTTACATTAATGCTTAGTTCGAGAGATACTGACTTTGCGTTGTATTGTTGGAACAAATGCTCCGTTTCGAAATGAAATTAATCCCAGGAACATTGAAATGCCAAGCGAATCGCTTACCCTACTAATAAGCTTGTCTAGTCATTTCCCGCCGTAAATGCAACGACTGGGCTTAATGAATCCCTTCCGAACAGGGATTTGTGTTTAAGTATTAAACGCGGATATTGTACTTTTGCATTTTATACACATCTACGGAAGCTTGTTCTTCAGTAGCTCAATGCTTGAGGACTTGTGATATATTGTTGTATTTTAAAACTTTAATTTTCTTTGATCTTTTCTTTTATATAACTTATTTGTATATAATTGGACATAATAATGGATATAATTTTCCCAAAGATTTTAACGCGTTTTTTAAAACTAATAAAATATTTTATAACATTTATTTTTACAAAAAGCTAATATTAATAATTTATTTTAACATTTTATTTATTACTAAACAATAAAAATAATTACAAAGTGTAAAATCTCGGAAGAACGCCGGGCTTTCAAGAAACTAGCCTACTGCCTCTTATTCCCCGTGTCAACTGTGTCCTTTCACTTACTATGTACTTTAAAAATGAAAACTTGTTTTATTTATTCGCAAACTTATCAATAAAAATGTAGTTGAAAAGGAATAAAAAATGGTAACACACACAAAACAGTTTTACTAAGGAATCAACTTCATAGGTTTTAGTATAAAGTTGATATGAATAAACTCTAAACAGTTGGTATCTTGATTAAATTGTTTTGTATAACTGTTCTTTCTATAATGTCCTTTAAAAAAACTACAATTTTATTGTTCTTTTGGTGAAAAAAAGTTTAATTTTAAAGACAGTAGGTAAATAATTGCCAGGCCAAACGCTTCGAGGATGGTTGACACTTGATTATAAGGGTAGATCGTCCGAATTCCTGGGGACACAGCGGTAAATATTAATTGTTATTATTTAATAAAATGCATTAACGTTCCTCCTACGCAAGCAGACAAATACAGCTACCATGATGACACACAGACGGGGAATCAAACGGACAACAATATTTCCGGTGCAGTGTGAAGCTTGCCTCCTGAACGTCTGGAACTTATGATCACAAAGGTGTGCTATAAGCAGACAAATACAGCTACCATGATGACACACAGACGGGGAATCAAACGGACAACAATATTTCCGGTGCAGTGTGAAGCTTGCCTCCTGAACGTCTGGAACTTATGATCACAAAGGTGTGCTATAAGCAGACAAATACAGCTACCATGATGACACACAGACGGGGAATCAAACGGACAACAATATTTCCGGTGCAGTGTGAAGCTTGCCTCCTGAACGTCTGGAACTTATGATCACCAAGATGTGCTATAAGCAGACAAATACAGCTACCATGATGACACACAGACGGGGAATCAAACGGACAACAATATTTCCGGTGCAGTGTGAAGCTTGCCTCCTGAACGTCTGGAACTTATGATCACCAAGATGTGCTATAAGCAGACAAATACAGCTACCATGATGACACACAGACGGGGAATCAAACGGACAACAATATTTCCGGTGCAGTGTGAAGCTTGCCTCCTGAACGTCTGGAACTTATGATCACAAAGGTGTGCTATAAGCAGACAAATACAGCTACCATGATGACACACAGACGGGGAATCAAACGGACAACAATATTTCCGGTGCAGTGTGAAGCTTGCCTCCTGAACGTCTCTAACTTATGATCACCAAGATGTGCTATAAGCAGACAAATACAGCTACCATGATGACACACAGACGGGGAATCAAACGGACAAAAATATTTCCGGTGCAGTGTGAAGCTTGCCTCCTGAACGTCTGGAACTTATGATCACCAAGATGTGCTATAAGCAGACAAATACAGCTACCATGATGACACACAGACGGGGAATCAAACGGACAACAATATTTCCGGTGCAGTGTGAAGCTTGCCTCCTGAACGTCTGGAACTTATGATCACCAAGATGTGCTATAAGCAGACAAATACTGCTACCATGATGACACACAGACGGGGAATCAAACGGACAACAATATTTCCGGGGCAGTGTGAAGCTTGCCTCCTGAACGTCTGGAACTTATGATCACCAAGATGTGCTATAAGCAGACAAATACTGCTACCATGATGACACACAGACGGGGAATCAAACGGACAACAATATTTCCGGTGCAGTGTGAAGCTTGCCTCCTGAACGTCTGGAACTTATGATCACCAAGATGTGCTATAAGCAGACAAATACTGCTACCATGATGACACACAGACGGGGAATCAAACGGACAACAATATTTCCGGGGCAGTGTGAAGCTTGCCTCCTGAACGTCTGGAACTTATGATCACCAAGATGTGCTATAAGCAGACAAATACTGCTACCATGATGACACACAGACGGGGAATCAAACGGACAACAATATTTCCGGGGCAGTGTGAAGCTTGCCTCCTGAACGTCTGGAACTTATGATCACCAAGATGTGCTATAAGCAGACACAAACTTCGCATGACCAGGTTCAACCCTTTCGTCTGTTACGGTATATTACAAGACATAACCTGTCCACCATGCGGACACCCAATGAGATAAAGCCGGTGAGTGGCTAAAGAAAGAATACTTAATCATTATGACGTCAGTCTCTTAAACGCTTTCACGTAAGGCAGAGTAGCAGAGCTTTACAAACTAGGGTAGTAGAGTATTCCATACACATTCGTGCAATCTTAGCCAGCGTCGATATCCCTGATAAGCACTATCCCTCTCACTTAAGTATGCCTTGCGCATGCGCAGAGATTGGAATAGTCAGAGAGTCTTATTTAGGAAAGACGATCTTACTTAAGGCAGAGTATCAGAGCTTTACAAACTAGGGTAGTATTCCATACACATTCGTGCAATCTTAGCCAGCGTCGATATCCCTGATAAGCACCATCCCTCTCACTTAAGAGTATGCCTTGCGCATGCGCAGAGATTGGAATAGTCAGAGAGTCTTATTTAGGAAAGACGATCTTACTTAAGGCAGAGTATCAGAGCTTTACAAACTAGGGTAGTATTCCATACACATTCGTGCAATCTTAGCCAGCGTCGATATCCCTGATAAGCACCATCCCTCTCACTTAAGAATATGCCTAGCGCAAGCGCAGAGATTGGAATAGTCAGAGAGTCTTATTTAGGAAAGACGATCTTACTTAAGGCAGAGTAGCAAAGCTTTACAAACTAGGGTAGTATTCCATACACATTCGTGCAATCTTAGCCAGCGTCGATATCCCTGATAAGCACCATCCCTCTCACTTAAGAGTATGCCTTGCGCAAGCGCAGAGATTGGAATAGTCAGAGAGTCTTATTTAGGAAAGACGATCTTACTTAAGGCAGAGTATCAGAGCTTTACAAACTAGGGTAGTATTCCATACACATTCGTGCAATCTTAGCCAGCGTCGATATCCCTGATAAGCACCATCCCTCTCACTTAGGAATATGCCTTGCGCAAGCGCAGAGATTGGAATAGTCAGAGAGTCTTATTTATTAAAGACGATCTTACTTAAGGCAGAGTATCAGAGCTTTACAAACTAGGGTAGTATTCCATACACATTCGTGCAATCTTAGCCAGCGTCGATATCCCTGATAAGCACCATCCCTCTCATTTAAGAGTATGCCTTGCGCATGAGTTGAGATCGGAATGACCAGAAAGGCTTACTTAGGAAAGACGAGGTTCGTGAATTGAAGATAAAAAAGAAGATGTTGAGGATGGCTGTTGTAGACGATGATTATTTGGTGAAGAGTAACTGACTCCTTTCTTCACCTCCTCGCCGAAAACTCTACTTCCATAGATCTTTGTACAGAGTCTAGACTAGCATATGAAGCCACTGCCCTTACGAAACGTTTGCTTAATCCATGTACCTGGAGGACAGAACCTCAGAGAGAACTTTGGTGGATGGATTGAGAAAATCACCTAGCGAATGGCGAACACTATGAACCGGCGAGAGCGAGTCTGTGTACGTGAGTGCGGGTGGATGTTGATACATATTTCTTTCTAAATAAATATAAAGAAGATCCTTTCTTGAGTACATCCGTTCAAAGAGCTAGTTTTGTAGTGGTTGAACTGTGCTACCGTAAAAATATATTTCTCACCCCATGGTTATTATGATGTATCTACTCTTCTCCTTCTTAAATCAAACCTCAGAAGTAAAGTGTAGTATAGAATATTACAGTGCTGCCAATATTAAATAGGATAATTCCCTTTTACATAATCATTAGAGTAGTTCTCCTTTTAGTCTTAGGATCTAGTCCATTGCCATTGTAGCAACACCTATCACAACTTTTATGATTTGTACGTAATACTTATACAAATGTAGAATGCAAATTATAGCCCTGGGCTACTTTTGTTCTGCAACGTTTATATTTCTTTGAAACGTTTATTAACTTAAGAAAACAATAAGGGTTTTTAATTTTCTTTTATAATGTATAATAGTACTGCAACTTGCAACAGAAACACACTTATCTCTCAGGTCGATGGAGACCATGTTTACATCAACGTATAAATATAACCCACCGATGCTATAATTCTCACCTTTCTTGTACCGAGGGATATTTTTATTTGTACCTCAAATTATCTAGATCGCACTTTAATTCTAAATCGTATGTTATACTATATAACTCTTCGCTCCACAATGTCTTCGTAATACACATTAAAGCCTACTGATTGCTGTTTCATTTTGAAAAATTGATTCAAAGAATTCAGTAGTGACGAATGATTATTGCCGAAAACGGTCGCTAATATTACAGGCACTGATGAGCTGGGCTCCGCCCACGGGAAAGTTACGCCCATCTCAGTTATTCCCTCATTTATCATTATCATTGATACGAAACTTTTATATCGGGCCACTTGTTGGGCGTGGACTAAATCTAAATATTTTCGTGGGCACACAAATGGTTTTTATTGTTGTTATTATGGACCCGTTGTTGGTTTGTGTAGGAGATTCCATTCCGGCGTGAAAACGTTTGAAATAATTTTATTTATAAATGTGCATTCTTTAGTACAAAAAAAATACACTACATTTTTTCCAACAATGAAAGTAAAATCAATAGCAACAATATTTCCGTTGCCGAGCAACGTATAAACGTCGCCAGGTTTATTCTTTTACCATTTATATTATTCCAGCCTAATCCATTATGTGTAGTATTTTATCATTGTCTTTTTATTATAGTAAAAATTTTTTAAATGTTTTTCGCAAAACAATACAAACTGAGTTGTGTACCGGCATGTGCTTAGCTGCACGCAAACCTGGGCCTCTGGGTGGCGTGTGTTCCAAGAAATTAACCATCGATTTCAGTCTAATTTAAACGTTTTGTTTGTTGTACGTTTGTCTTGATGTTGCCGTTTTGTTGTGACCGCTGCGACGTCCTCTTATAACCGTTCATTGCTCACTGCGAAGTGTTACTAGATCAGTTCAACAACCTAGGGTGATTAAGATTATGGTTATAAAATGAAGACGCCTCTTTATAGATTGTGTAATTGACGCGTCGAGTTGTTGGCTTCAGCTTGGATATGCAGTAGGCGCATGCGTGACTTTTGAGTCTGTTTTTTGTCTTAATTTCCCATTTAACTTTCCTTGGTGAAAAGAAGTTTGACACAGAAACAAAGAAACATTTTTCGAAAATTGTCTACCGGAATTATCTAAGTTTCTTATTTCAAATACAATTGGCTGCAAAGAATGAATTCAAAAAAAAAATCTTGGTTGATAGAACAAATAGTTTTATTATGTTTAGTGTGGTTGGAAGCTTTTGATACCTGAGTCATTTAACAAAGCCACAGTATAGTTCACACCACATAGCTGAGAGCCCCGTTGGCGCATGCGCACCACGCTCCTTCCACTACCAGAAGACATGATACAGTCTTGTCACGCACGCTGTAATTCCAGTCGTCAGTTAAAACAACTAAGGCCGACAGCGACTTTTAAGTTGGGTTGACTGTACGAGTGAACGTAGGGAGTGTGTAGTGGGAGCAACTCGAACTGTCGTTCCCAAACACTCCTAGCTATATGGAACGTTTCACACAAACAATATTAGAACTCATTTTTTTCAGTACACTAACCCAATAAAAATTAGTCCTAGTACCAGAACGCAATCTTTCCATGTACCTTACTTGTTGAAACCCAGTGTCCACTCATAAACCTAAACCAACCTCAATACTGCACCACTTGAACCAAATTTGTCTCTGAACTACCGTGTACAAACCTAAACAAACCAAATGCAACTAACCCGACCCCAAAACGCAATCTGATATAGTGGCGTTTGTTTAGAACAAACAGTTCTACTGTGGTAAAATCGTCCAATACTACTGCTTAAGCCCTTGTAGCCTAACCCAACCATTACATCGCATCCTAATGACTGACGCAACGACTGACTGTATAATTTCGGAATTCAGTTAACCTCTTATTTTGTTTAATAAAGAAGTAAGAACTTGGCAGAAGGCAGTAACAACAACTGAGACACGAGTAACAACTAATTACGTTGGTATTTGTAATCAAATACGCTAGATTACAATGGCTAGGCCACCTGCAAGGAGTAAATATAGGTAGGCCGAGAAGGTGAACACTCTATGGAGAGGAACATCTCGGTTCTGTTACTTTTACTATATAGAGTCGAGACTCCCATCGATTAGAGTCAAAGGTTTGGGTTGGAGGGACTTGGTGGAGGCCAGAGTGTTTTGAAGGTAATGTGTAGAGAGTCTCAATATTATATAATGACCTATAATAACGTTTCCGTTTGTCCGTTTTGATCAAAAACATGCTTTGGGAGTAGCGAGTGGTAGTAAAATATCAATTTTCTTCATAAAACTGCCCTTTATTATTTTGAGAACTGTGGTATAATAATCCAACCAGTACTTTGTATCCCATTTTAGTGTCTACGCGTTCATTGCAAGGTACAGCAGTTGTTGTGACACTTCAATGATATACTTTACACACATTTCTTAAATAAATAATTCTAATTAAATTTGAAAATATTTTTCAACAATCAGAATAATTACACCGGGATGTGTAGGTCTAATATACAAGATCCCACAGGAAATAAATATCCTCGAATGTTTGTGCTCAACGATACCATTAGCAACAATAGACATCCGAGGTATAAACGAAATAAAGATCGACACAGAGGAAGGGAAAGTAGTGGTAAATTTTAAGAAAGATCCTCAAAAGAATGATTTCGTTAATAAAAAAACAAGTACGAGGTTCCATTATTATCAGGGTAAAGGACAACGGGTATAAGAAAACCCTAGGACTACCCAGAGGGTAAAGCACTTCGGGTAAAGGAAGCTCTAGGACTATCTAGAAGGTAAAGGACAACTGGTAGAAAAAACCCTAGGGATCCAGAGGTAAAAGACAACTGGTAGAAGAAAATCTTAGAACTATCTAGAAGGCATAGAACAACCGGTAAATGAAAACCGTAAGACTATCGAGAGGGTAGAGACAAATGGTAGGAGAAAACTCTTGACTAGCCAGGAGGTAAAAGGCAACTTGTAGAAGAAAACCTTTCAACTACCTAGAAGGAATAGGACAACTGGTACAAAAAAGGCTAGGACTAGCCAGAGTTTGAAGGACAACTGGTAGAAGAGAAACCTACGACTACCCAGAGAGTAAAAGCACTCCAGAAGGTAAACGACAAGTGGTAGAAAAAACAATGGAGTATATATATATATATATATAAATATGTATGTATGTATATATATATATATATATATATATATATATATATATATATATATATGTATGTATGTATATATATATATATATATATATATATATATATATATATATATATATACTCCGCAGTTGGTTTTAAAGCAAATTTACATTGATTTTCTACGAAAATTAAAACGGTATTAAGTACCGATAATCCTATACGGTATTATATCGATAATAACCGTTTTATACATATAATACAGCTCCTAATCCGACCTTCGCTTTAACCCAAAGAAAACTTTCAATAGTAACTTTTAATCCAGTATCTCATTAAATCTACAGTGGCTGCTTGTTAAACTTTTTATAACACATGAATAATTTTATTCGATTTCCTCTCTCATGCAACGTTATAAATGATATTTGAATTTGGATGAATAACTTTAATAAAGATAATTTTCAAATGAAATTAGGATATACAACGATCCGCGAATCGCAACTGTGAATCAGCGCTATCTTGCGGATCGTTATTAAATTACGCCTTATCTTTATGTCAGTTATTAAATGTTATGATGCAGTGGAGGTTATAGCGGAGGTAACTTAGACGGATTTTACTTTATTTAACTTTAAATGAGAATTTGCCTCATAAAAATTGAAAGAAATCTAAAAGATTGTTATTATATAATGAAAGCGATGAATATATTTTTATGGAGCATGTTAATTAAAACGAACGGCCTATTACGAGTGCGATGAACTGCCGTTTCCAATAATATTCTACAGCTGGAGTTTATGTGACGTCATCAAGTTTTATTGAGTTATTATTGGAAACTTCGAGCCTACAACATTTACGAAAATGTATATTAACGGTTTATATATAGTAAATTTTCAACTTAAACTTAAAATAAACGTCAATAAAAATATTTTTAAAGGGAATTTTTAAAAAAATAAATGTTTTCCGTGAAATTAGTAAATCTATTGCCCATCTTCAGTTCTACACAAGTGCATTTATTACGGAGATAAATCGGTTATTAGGAGGTTATTACTGTTAACTAGGAATAGTCCCACATTTTGTAACCTTACGAACTGTTTAAAAATGAAATTTAATGCTCGCTGTTTGCTTTAAACATGAGAAGAGAAGTAAATCTTTATTTGGTTGACGGTGCTGCCATCTGTCGGGGGTTAGCGGTATAGTTAAATGTGCTCTAAATAAGCGGCTGGTTGGACATATCAACCACTTTCTAGCGCTTTTCAGATATATTCTGCTCCATCTTCAGGTTCTATTTCGTGTCACCTACCTTTGCATTATCGGTCAAACACGAGTAGAGCCAAACACCTTCTTTATTGACGGTGCTGCCACCTGTAGGGGGTTAGCGGTATAGTTAAATGTGCTCTAAATAGGCGGATGGTTTCACATATCGGACTCTTTTTGGCGTTTTTCTGATATATTCCACTCCATCTTCTGCTCCTATGTCATCTTCTTTTGCATTATCTGATAAATCGAGTAGTTTTAATGAAAAATAATAATTGTCCAAGCCTGGATCCGCACAATTTCCTCATCTCTCAATGAACATCTCCGACTTAGATGATTTTACTGTTAGCATGACATGCTGAAGGATTAAGGATGAAAAGTAGCAAAGTATTTCATGGATAATCAGAAGATATCGTGTTCAGTTATACGTGATGATGTATCCCAGAAGTAACAATTATTAATATAAAATGTTTAAAACATGTAAATTGGGTCTCTTATTTGCCACTGTATAACTTCGATTAGTGACAGAACTTTACTCAATAAGTTTAGTACAATTCTTAGCTTTTAATTAAAATTTATAATAATAATTAAAATTTATTAAAACTCAAATTTGAACTGGGACAGTTTAATTACAACTAAAACCATTGTTTTTCTTTCTAACCTAACGCGTTGCTAAGAACGTTGTCAAAGCTTCTGACGACATTTTCTACATCAGGTGATACAAAATAAACTACACGTGATCGTTTTACTGAAAGTAATTCTTTAACATTTATTTATTCTTGTTTTAATATTTTTCTAAACGTTCTGGACCCGATAAATCAATTTACAATGGTCACAGATTGGATCAAGATTTCTCTACTGTGAATCAGTCCAGTTCTAACACGGAGAAACTCCGTGAGGGCGAAACGAAGAAACAAGCAGTTGAAAGTTTTTGACGGCGAAGCCTGAAAAGATCGTTTAGTGAGACTATTGAGAAGCGTAGCCCATCATTACTGACCGTAATTTCGTCTGGATCATTGTTATTATGTAACTGTGGGGCAGATGTCCCTTGCTCGTAATACATTCCCATTACACTGCCTCCGAGAGACCATCTTGTGTTCGGTGGAAATTGTTTTTAATCTTTCTAATACAGAGCTTGTGAGACAGATGGCCGTCAGAGAATTGAAAAAACAGGTTTATTTATACCTCTAAATAAAGACAAAATTTTGTTGTTTGAGTTTCAAACATGGCGTCGCGTGAAATGTGAGGACAGCGAGGTATTCGTTTAGGTAAGCGGAGACGAAATCGAGATGGCATTGGAAGACGAAACAGATCCATGTGCTAAAAAGCGTTCCGTGCTGAAAGTGTAATTATTGGGAGGTTTTAGTAGCGGACATCTCTTGTTGTGTTTGAAACCGGATGTGATAATTGTGGTGGCAGTGTTGAACCCACTCGTTCGCTAGGCGTGTTTGTTTTGGCATGGCGAAAGCGAGCTTCCATTAAATACAGGTTCACTTGTGGAGAGACGCTTATTTGAAGTAGATTCAAAGTCTGCATTAGGTGGTGTCTACCCTTTAAACTACCCTTGTAAAAATATTCGTAGATATTCAAGGAAGGACATAATTTTCTTCTAATCTAATTTTCTAAAAACTCTAGGGTGAGCATTAGTGAAAAGTTCAATAAATCGTTGTCCGTAGATTGCAAAACATTCTGTTAGTTTTAAAGTTTATTTTGTAAATTATTTCAAAGAAATTTTTAAAAACAATGTTCCGCAAATAAAGGCAGCATTCTACAGTTGATGAAATAAAGTTGTCCCGGGGCATAACATTCTAACTGTCCCTTACCCCCAAAACATCTTTTCAAAATACGAAAAATCCCCATTTTATTCCCTCCCCTATTCCAGAGAACAGATCCCTTAACCCATTGTGAAGTGACAGAAATGACAAACTACATCCCTCAAACAAACTACCTTCTTCTCTGGCTGACCCGGAAGGATATAAGGAACCCCTCGTAATAGGAATAGGGAATTATATGGGGTGCCGTGTCCTTAACCTACTAACGGTTCCCCCACCTGAACTGGAGTGGAAAGAGGACTCCACCCGCTACCCTGGTTCTATTTAACCTTAGCTCATAAGGTGTTGTGGTCAATATCGTTTCCTGAACAAATTTCCATCCAATAATGGCTAGAGATTTTTCTAAATTTTGATATAGGGGGTTAGTGTATGAAAAAGTGCAATAAAGCCTTTACAGCTTGTGAGAGTTATGTAATGCATTCATAGATTTAAGGTAATATTATAAAACCTTCCTTGGGTGTTACAGAAGGGAGATTAAAGGATAAGGGGGCAAGGGTCGTATATTGGACTAGATCTACTCCCTTCCAAGAAGATTTGGAGGTTCCTACCCCATGATTGGTTTGTATTTAACCTTACTTCAGAAAGGGATAAGGCTGGAAGAAATGTCCATTCATTGACGGTTATTTAGTTTTCTAAATTTAATATTTTGGGGAGGGGTAGTGTATGAAAGAGGAGACAACAAGGTCTATATCGCTTGTAAGAGTTACGTAATACATTCAAAGATATTCGTAGATTTCAGGTGGCGTGATAAACCTATGATGTTAGATAAAGCTAGGTTTTGTTAGGTTAAAGAATCAGGTGGCAAGGATAGCATACTTGAACTTGACCTACTCACTAACCAGAGCATTTGGAGGTAGTGCTCTATCAGCTGCATATCCGAGTAAATATAAGAAAAAAAAGATAGGATTCTTGGTAGAACATAAATCGTTCTTTGTTCTGTGTCTTAGACCCACTAATAGTGACAAAATCATTGCAAAAATGGTACAAAATATTATTGTCTTCCTTAAGTACAACCTCAAGGAACCAGACAAAGCGCCAGTACGTAGAGCAGCCGGAGGTGTCGTTAAAGTCGCAACATTGAAACTTAATTGCGTCTGTCCGCGGCGAGCGCATTCTTCGGATGTTTTACAAAATTGAACAGACATGAGCCTTCTACTCCCACTTAAGTATATATTTTAGCATTGTGGGATAACATCTACCAATTACTGTATGAAGAACATATAATAATATAGGGAACTGTTTGGGAACACAAAATTAATACCTTACAACATTATATCTTTAATTCCTTGCAGTATGCAAAGGTGACATGCATATTCTAATTTGCAAGATTTTTTGGAGTGATGCAATGCGGATAAGGCGGTCTAGCTATTTGCATAATGTTGATTCCTGTACGGTTGCCAAACGGGAGTAAATTGTACTAAATAATCACGGACTTCTAAAAATCCTAAAGTCTTTAGAGATATTGAAAAAAAAATTAAAAGTATTCAATTTATCCGACATCAGACATATAAGCAGGCAGCGTTGAACTCACCAGGTCGCTTTTAACGACTTGAGGGAGTTTAACACTAGATACAAGATCTTATTCTTCTGGTTACATCTATTCTTCAGCAGGCTAATCATAATAACTAATTACTAAAAGTACACTAATCCTTCACACTAAATCTCTTCATATCGTAATAAGTAATTACTAAAAGTACTCTAATCCTTCACACTAAATCTCTTCATTGAAGATCATCTCCTTCCTCAGAGGATGTTTTGTAGCCCTCAAACTTTTACAGCGTCTGTCAATTGCAATATTGGATGAGAGTTTTCTGGTATAGAACTGGTCCTAATGATTGGTTGAGTGTTGAATGTACGTTTTGTGGTTAGAGAAAAGTTTTATGCTGTTGGTTAAGACTTTTTTTCAGCGGAAGACATGGCTAACAATTTTATATATCTTCTTTTCCGTTAGTGTGTTTCTCAAATTTCTTTTCAGTAATTTACAAAATAATAAAATTATTAGAGTTAATATTTTAATTTTATAATATACTTGCTGACCCGACGAACTTCGTATCAGCCTAAAAGTCAATGAATGGCGTGTTAACATTATCAAAACTGAGTTTAGTATTTAGTTAACATAGTAATAGCTACACATATAGTAGTCGATCGAGAAAAATGTGACAACAAATTTTTGTTTCAATGTTATTTATTGAAGTGCAATCGGATATACAATATTTTTTGTATATTGTTTGAAATTTTTTGGAGAATAATTTTAGATTGTTGAGTGTTGCATAGCAACCAAAATTTAGATTGAATTCACTGAAATGTCTTAACATAAGATAAGATAAAAGAAAGTCGTATTTTATGCTATTTTGGTGTTTAAAAATACATGTTGGAAAACATTATGTCACCAGAAACCTTCCTAGGATAAAAGTTTCCGTTTATCGCCAGAAACCTTCTCAGAGTTTTATAGTGACCGCCGGATCAGTGGTTTAGTAACGCATAAGGTTCATACATACATACAAATATTTATTTATATTTATCCATAATCTCTCTCTCTTTCTCTCTCTCTCTCTCTCTCTCTCTCTCTCTCTATATATATATATATATATATATATATATATATATATATATATATATAAAATACGTTTTCTTGTTTAATAATTTAAAACAACATAGGTTATTCAAATACAAGAATATTTATTATTTTATATCCAAAGCTTTTCGTTGGCAAACAGTACCAACATCATCAGGAATGAAAATTACAATGTAATTTTCATTCCTGATGATGTTGGTACTGTTTGCCAACGAAAAGCGTTGGATTTAAAATAATAAATAGTCTTGTATTTGAATAACCTAAGTTGTTTTAATATATATATATATATATATATATATATATATATATATATATATATATATATATATATGTATGTATGTATGTATAGGTGGTAGGGAGAGGAATTACATTTAGATAATAGTATTAATTAAATAATAAGGATAACATTTAATAGTAAATATATAATAGTAATCTAACACATATAGCCTAATAATAAATTATTAACATTTAACTGTATAAAATCATTGAGTTTCATATAGATTAAGGACCATGAAAACTTACTCGTAATTGCAATATCGAACCAATCCTCTTTCCTAAGATCCTTGATCAGTTATTTTGAGGATTTAGGTTTTTATCACTTATCATGACATGACCTACAAATGTTTATGTAATTTTCTAGTATTTTTACATTCTATCCAATAACTCCGCTCAAGTCTCCGGGGACTAGGTACAAATAGCTGTGTATTTTAAATACCTATTTTAATTTAAAATCTTCTGTTTGCACATTATGGGTGTAGCAAAACAACTTTAGTAAAAGTTCGGAGATTGAAGGAACAAGAGAGAAAATAATTTTTGGTTTTATTGGTCTCATGAAATCGATCGTGCACACACATTCAATTTATCTATCTATTTTGAAATTCCGCCTATTTTTTCATACTCTCTCTCTTTCTCTTTCTCTCTCTTCTATATATATATATATATATATATATATATATATATATATATATATATATATATATATATATATATATAAAGAACTAAGTCAAAATACAAATACAAGAAATATAATTGAATTTACAATTCTTGTATTTGTATTTGACTTAGTTCTTTATTAATACACAAGAATACCAAGGACCGCTTATACCAAGGACAGTAGGAATGTGTAACATAAAGCGCAGGTCCGCTTTAACGGGGCCACGGATGTCCTGTCGCTCACTTGGGATTCCTGGCTGTTAATAAACAGATCTACACGTCACTCGGGCCGATATAATGAATCGCCGAGCCGAGGTATCGCCGTGTTATGAGGGCAAGGAGATGTCGCCTGCCAAGAGGCCCCGTGTTTTGAATAACTCAGTTTTATTACAGAGGTAGTTTGGCGAGGCGATAAATAGGTGAGTGAAACTCCGTACGACGTTTTAAATGTTAACATCGTTCTGGAATAGCTTGGACTAGAGTTGCTTAAACTTCAAGCGGGCTTTATTGCTTTTTATTTTGTCAATCGTTTCTCAACAAGACTGAAAATTATATTACGGTTATATAGTTTGTAATTATATAGGCTACTGTTGCAAAGCTAGTGTTAGTTTTGCACGAAACTGTAATAAACGTTATATTTCAATGGTCCTGAACCTTAAAATATCCTGAAGGATGCAGACGTTATTACAAGCGATGTTTACTCTTGCAGCACAGCTACAACCCTGTGGCACGTACGTAGAAGCCTATATATAGTAGCTTTAAGCGAACATCTATGAGTTATGATTTTTAGTTACGTTCATCTCGTAATGGGAACTTCTTGTCCTTTCCGTGCATTACGGACGTAAATAGACTTGACGTTCGTTCGTTTTATCCACTGCTACATCATTTGCATATCGCGTCTATGTAGATGATAGCTATGCCCGTTTGTGTAGAATCTTGGTTCAGCCTGGCTATGTAGAATCAGGTCATTGTTAGGCCCATCTATGTAGGCGTTTGACTCAGGTCGTATAATTAGATCTTGGGCTCACGCGTCTATGTAAATGTTTGGCTCAGCCCGTATATTTGAATGACAAGCTTACGCTTCTATGTAAATATTTGGCTCAGCCTGTATATATAGATGTTGAACTCACGCGACTATGTAAATGTTTGGCTCAGCCCGTATATATAGATGTTGAACTCACGCGACTATGTAAATGTTTGGCTCATCCCGTATATTTAGATGTTGAACTTACGCGACTATGTAAATGTTTGGCTCAGCCCGTATATATAGATGTTGAACTCACGCATCTATGTAAATGTTTGGCTCAGCCCCTATATTTGAATGTTAAGCTCAAGTTTCTATGTAAATGTTAGGCTCAGCCCGTATATATAGATGTTGAACTTATACGTCTATGTAAATGTTTGGCTCAGCCCGTATATTTAGATGTTGAACTCACGCGACTATGTAAATGTTTGGCTCAGCCCGTATATATAGATGTTGAACTTACGCGTCTATATAAATGTTTGGCTCAGCCCATATATGTAGATGTTGAACTTACGCGACTATGTAAATGTTTGGCTCAGCCCGTATATATAGATGTTGAACTCACGCATCTATGTAAATGTTTGGCTCAGCCCCTATATTTGAATGTTAAGCTCAAGTTTCTATGTAAATGTTAGGCTCAGCCCGTATATATAGATGTTGAACTTATACGTCAATGTAAATGTTTGGCTCAGCCCGTATATTTAGATGTTGAACTCACGCGACTATGTAAATGTTTGGCTCAGCCCGTATATATAGATGTTGAACTCACGCATCTATGTAAATGTTTGGCTCAGCCCCGTATATTTGAATGTTAAGCCCAAGTTTCTATATAAATGTTTGGCTCAGCCAGTATTTTTAGATGTTGAACTCACGCGTCTATGTAAATGTTTGGCTCAGCCCGTATTTTTAGATGTTGAACACGCGCGTCTATGTAATTGTCTGGCTCAGCCTGTGTATTTAAATGTTAAGCTGACGCGTCTATGTACTTAAATGTTTGGCTCAGCCCGTATATTTAGATGTTGAACTTACGCGTCTATGTAAATGTTTGGCTCAGCCCGTATATTTAGATGTTGAACTCACGCGACTATGTAAATGTTAGGCTCAGCCCGTATATATAGATGTTGAACTTACGCGTCTATGTAAATGTTTGGCTCAGCCCGTATATTTAGATGTTGAACTCACGCGACTATGTAAATGTTTGGCTCAGCCCGTATATATAGATGTTGAACTCACGCGACTATGTAAATGTTTGGCTCAGCCCGTATATATAGATGTTGAACTTACGCGTGTATGTAAATGTTTGGCTCAGCCCGTATATTTAGATGTTGAACTCACGCGACTATGTAATTGTTTGGCTCAGCCCGTATATATAGATGTTGAACTCACGCGACTATGTAAATGTTTGGCTCAGCCCGTATATATAGATGTTGAACTCACGCATCTATGTAAATGTTTGGCTCAGCCCGTATATATAGATGATGAACTCACGCGACTATGTAAATGTTTGGCTCAGCCAGTATATATAGATGTTGAACTCACGCGACTATGTAAATGTTAGGCTCAGCCCGTATATATAGATGTTGAACTTACGCGTCTATGTAAATGTTTGGCTCAGCCCGTATATTTAGTTGTTGAACTCACGCGACTATGTAATTGTCTGGCTCAGCCTGTATATTTAAATGTTAAGCTGACGCGTCTATGTACTTAAATGGTTGGCTCAGCCCGTATATTTGGATGTTGAACTCACGCGACTATGTAAATGTTAGGCTCAGCCCGTATATATAGATGTTGAACTTACGCGTCTATGTAAATGTTTGGCTCAGCCCGTATATTTAGATGTTGAACTCACGCGACTATGTAAATTTTAGGCTCAGCCCGTATATATAGATGTTGAACTTACGCGTCTATGTAAATGTTTGGCTCAGCCCGTATATTTAGATGTTGAACTCACGCGACTATGTAAATGTTTGGCTCAGCCCGTATATATAGATGTTGAACTTACGCGTCTATGTAAATGTTTGGCTCAGCCCGTATATTTAGATGTTGAACTCACGCGACTATGTAAATGTTTGGCTCAGCCCGTATATATAGATGTTGAACTCACGCGACTATGTAAATGTTTGGCTCAGCCCGTATATATAGATGTTGAACTCACGCGACTATGTAAATGTTTGGCTCAGCCCGTATATATAGATGTTGAACTCACGCGACTATGTAAATGTTTGGCTCAGCCCGTATATATAGATGTTGAACTCACGCGTCTATGTAAATGTTTGGCTCAGCCCGTATATATAGATGTTGAACTCACGCATCTATGTAAATGTTTGGCTCAGCCCGTATATTTGAATGTTAAGCCCAAGTTTCTATATAAATGTTTGGCTCAGCCCGTATTTTTAGATGTTGAACTCACGCGTCTATGTAAATGTTTGGCTCAGCCCGTATTTTTAGATGTTGAACTCACGCGTCTATGTAAATGTTTGGCTCAGCCCGTATATATAGATGTTGAACTTACGCGTCTATGTAAATGTTTGGCTCGGCCCGTATATTTAGATGTTGAACTCACGCGACTATGTCAATTTTAGGCTCAGCCCGTATATATAGATGTTGAACTTACGCGTCTATGTAAATGTTTGGCTCAGCCCGTATATTTAGATGTTGAACTCACGCGACTATGTAAATGTTTGGCTCAGCCCGTATATTTAGATGTTGAACTCACGCGACTATGTAAATTTTAGGCTCAGCCCGTATATATAGATGTTGAACTTACGCGTCTATGTAAATGTTTGGCTCAGCCCGTATATTTAGATGTTGAACTCACGCGACTATGTAAATGTTTGGCTCAGCCCGTATATATAGATGTTGAACTCACGCGACTATGTAAATGTTTGGCTCAGCCCGTATATATCGATGTTGAACTCACGCATCTATGTAAATGTTTGGCTCAGCCCGTATATATAGATGTTGAACTCACGCGACTATGTAAATGTTTGGCTCAGCCCTATATATATAGATGTTGAACTCACGCGACTATGTAAATGTTAGGCTCAGCCCGTATATATAGATGTTGAACTCACGCGTCTATGTAAATGTTTGGCTCAGCCCGTATATTTAGATGTTGAACTCACGCGACTATGTAATTGTCTGGCTCAGCCTGTATATTTAAATGTTAAGCTGACGCGTCTATGTACTTAAATGGTTGGCTCAGCCCGTATATTTAGATGTTGAACTCACGCGACTATGTAAATGTTAGGCTCAGCCCGTATATATAGATGTTGAACTTACGCGTCTATGTAAATGTTTGGCTCAGCCCGTATATTTAGATGTTGAACTCACGCGACTATGTAAATTTTAGGCTCAGTCCGTATATATAGATGTTGAACTTACGCGTCTATGTAAATGTTTGGCTCAGCCCGTATATTTAGATGTTGAACTCACGCGACTATGTAAATGTTTGGCTCAGCCCGTATATATAGATGTTGAACTTACGCGTCTATGTAAATGTTTGGCTCAGCCCGTATATTTAGATGTTGAACTCACGCGACTATGTAAATGTTTGGCTCAGCCCGTATATATAGATGTTGAACTCACGCGACTATGTAAATGTTTGGCTCAGCCCGTATATTTAGATGTTGAACTCACGCGACTATGTAAATGTTTGGCTCAGCCCGTATATATAGATGTTGAACTCACGCGACTATGTAAATGTTTGGCTCAGCCCGTATATGTAGATGTTGAACTTACGCGTGTATGTAAATGTTTGGCTCAGCCCGTATATTTAGATGTTGAACTCACGCGACTATGTAATTGTTTGGCTCAGCCCGTATATATAGATGTTGAACTCACGCGACTATGTAAATGTTTGGCTCAGCCCGTATATATAGATGTTGAACTCACGCATCTATGTAAATGTTTGGCTCAGCCCGTATATATAGATGATGAACTCACGCGACTATGTAAATGTTTGGCTCAGCCAGTATATATAGATGTTGAACTCACGCGACTATGTAAATGTTAGGCTCAGCCCGTATATATAGATGTTGAACTTACGCGTCTATGTAAATGTTTGGCTCAGCCCGTATATTTAGTTGTTGAACTCACGCGACTATGTAATTGTCTGGCTCAGCCTGTATATTTAAATGTTAAGCTGACGCGTCTATGTACTTAAATGGTTGGCTCAGCCCGTATATTTGGATGTTGAACTCACGCGACTATGTAAATGTTAGGCTCAGCCCGTATATATAGATGTTGAACTTACGCGTCTATGTAAATGTTTGGCTCAGCCCGTATATTTAGATGTTGAACTCACGCGACTATGTAAATTTTAGGCTCAGCCCGTATATATAGATGTTGAACTTACGCGTCTATGTAAATGTTTGGCTCAGCCCGTATATTTAGATGTTGAACTCACGCGACTATGTAAATGTTTGGCTCAGCCCGTATATATAGATGTTGAACTTACGCGTCTATGTAAATGTTTGGCTCAGCCCGTATATTTAGATGTTGAACTCACGCGACTATGTAAATGTTTGGCTCAGCCCGTATATATAGATGTTGAACTCACGCGACTATGTAAATGTTTGGCTCAGCCGGTATATATAGATGTTGAACTCACGCGACTATGTAAATGTTTGGCTCAGCCCGTATATATAGATGTTGAACTCACGCGACTATGTAAATGTTTGGCTCAGCCCGTATATATAGATGTTGAACTCACGCGTCTATGTAAATGTTTGGCTCAGCCCGTATATATAGATGTTGAACTCACGCATCTATGTAAATGTTTGGCTCAGCCCGTATATTTGAATGTTAAGCCCAAGTTTCTATATAAATGTTTGGCTCAGCCCGTATTTTTAGATGTTGAACTCACGCGTCTATGTAAATGTTTGGCTCAGCCCGTATTTTTAGATGTTGAACTCACGCGTCTATGTAAATGTTTGGCTCAGCCCGTATATATAGATGTTGAACTTACGCGTCTATGTAAATGTTTGGCTCGGCCCGTATATTTAGATGTTGAACTCACGCGACTATGTCAATTTTAGGCTCAGCCCGTATATATAGATGTTGAACTTACGCGTCTATGTAAATGTTTGGCTCAGCCCGTATATTTAGATGTTGAACTCACGCGACTATGTAAATGTTTGGCTCAGCCCGTATATTTAGATGTTGAACTCACGCGACTATGTAAATTTTAGGCTCAGCCCGTATATATAGATGTTGAACTTACGCGTCTATGTAAATGTTTGGCTCAGCCCGTATATTTAGATGTTGAACTCACGCGACTATGTAAATGTTTGGCTCAGCCCGTATATATAGATGTTGAACTCACGCGACTATGTAAATGTTTGGCTCAGCCCGTATATATCGATGTTGAACTCACGCATCTATGTAAATGTTTGGCTCAGCCCGTATATATAGATGTTGAACTCACGCGACTATGTAAATGTTTGGCTCAGCCCTATATATATAGATGTTGAACTCACGCGACTATGTAAATGTTAGGCTCAGCCCGTATATATAGATGTTGAACTCACGCGTCTATGTAAATGTTTGGCTCAGCCCGTATATTTAGATGTTGAACTCACGCGACTATGTAATTGTCTGGCTCAGCCTGTATATTTAAATGTTAAGCTGACGCGTCTATGTACTTAAATGGTTGGCTCAGCCCGTATATTTAGATGTTGAACTCACGCGACTATGTAAATGTTAGGCTCAGCCCGTATATATAGATGTTGAACTTACGCGTCTATGTAAATGTTTGGCTCAGCCCGTATATTTAGATGTTGAACTCACGCGACTATGTAAATTTTAGGCTCAGCCCGTATATATAGATGTTGAACTTACGCGTCTATGTAAATGTTTGGCTCAGCCCGTATATTTAGATGTTGAACTCACGCGACTATGTAAATGTTTGGCTCAGCCCGTATATATAGATGTTGAACTTACGCGTCTATGTAAATGTTTGGCTCAGCCCGTATATTTAGATGTTGAACTCACGCGACTATGTAAATGTTTGGCTCAGCTCGTATATATAGATGTTGAACTCACGCGACTATGTAAATGTTTGGCTCAGCCCGTATATATAGATGTTGAACTCACGCGACTATGTAAATGTTTGGCTCAGCCCGTATATATAGATGTTGAACTCACGCGACTATGTAAATGTTTGGCTCAGCCCGTATATAGGCTATAGATATTGAACTCACGCGTCTATGTAAATGTTTGGCTCAGCCCGTATATTTGAATGTTAAGCCCAAGTTTCTATATAAATGTTTGGCTCAGCCCGTATTTTTAGATGTTGAACTCACGCGTCTATGTAAATGTTTGGCTCAGCCCGTATTTTTAGATGTTGAACTCACGCGTCTATGTAAATGTTTGGCTCAGCCCGTATTTTTAGATGTTGAACTCACGCGTCTATGTAAATGTTTGGCTCAGCCCGTATTTTTAGATGTTGAACCGCGCGTCTATGTAATTGTCTGGCTCAGCCTGTATATTTAAATGTTAAGCTGACGCGTCTATGTACTTAAATGTTTGGCTCAGCCCGTATAATTGAATGTTAAACTTACGCGTCTATGTAATTGTCTAGCTCAGCCTGTATATTTAAATGTTAAGCTGACGCGTCTATGTACTTAAATGTTTGGCTCAGCCCGTATAATTAAATGTTAAACTTACGCGTCTATGTAATTGCTTGGCTCAGCCTGTATATTTAAATGTTAAGCTGACGTGTCTATGTACTTAAATGTTTGGCTCAGCCCGTATAATTAAATGTTAAACTTACGCGTCTATGTAATTGTCTAGCTCAGCCTGTATATTTGAATGTTAAGCCCAAGTTTCTATATAAATGTTTGGCTCAGCCCGTATTTTTAGATGTTGAACTCACGCGTCTATGTAAATGTTTGGCTCAGCCCGTATTTTTAGATGTTGAACTCACGCGTCTATGTAAATGTTTGGCTCAGCCCGTATTTTTAGATGTTGAACTCACGCGTCTATGTAAATGTTTGGCTCAGCCCGTATTTTTAGATGTTGAACTCGCGCGTCTATGTAATTGTCTGGCTCAGCCTGTATATTTAAATGTTAAGCTCACGCGCCTATGTACTTAAATGTTTGGCTCAGCCCGTATTTTTAGATGTTGAACTCACGCGTCTATGTAAATGTTTGGCTCAGCCCCTATTTTTAGATGTTGAACTCGCGCGTCTATGTAATTGTCTGGCTCAGCCTGTATATTTAAATGTTAAGATGACGCGTCTATGTACTTAAATGTTTGGCTCAGCCCGTATAATTAAATGTTAAACTTACGCGTGTATGTAATTGTCTAGCTCAGCCTGTATATTTAAATGTTAAGCTCACGCGTCTATGCAAATGTTTGGCAAAAGAAAAACTGTAAATATAAGAAAATCAATAATTTCACAATAAAAATAAGTTCAGTTCTAAAGACTGTCACATCACATTGTCACTAATTGTTACAAAAATTCTAAATGTTTAGGTTTGAGTGTTGTTTAAGGACAGCTGTTTCAAAAGCGTGAGTATGTGCAAATGGGAATTGGGAACCCTTATACGTTTCTAACGCGCCTGGGAGACAAAACTAAAAGCTTATTTTCTCAGATTAATATTAGTTTCGACTATTACAAAATATTTCTATCGTTTATCAAATATGGGAGTTTTCCTCTTTAAAATTTTCTCATTTATTCTTATGTATTTATTCTCATTATAGGTCGACAAAATGGATAGATTTTGAATATTTTCAGGTCAATTTATTGGGTTAAAAAATAAATCCTAACTCTTATAATTAGGAAAAATCACCGCGAAGCGCTAAAATCAATGTAAAACATTTGTTTAGTTATTTAAAGGAGTAGATTTTATCATAATAACATTCCTTTTAAAATAATCAATCCCTTTCCGTTGGCTCGACGCTACGCCTGAATTCCATTATTACTGCACACACACAATTACAATCACCCCCTCCGTAGACTTCTAACTTTATCCCCACACAATCAGATCCCAAAACCATTACTTATATAATTTCGTATAATTGAAATTAATATATTCTATGTAACATATCTTTAAAATGTCAATTACACGAAGCAAAAAACGTCCCGGCCGTCGATCCCATAATTTACACGTAGACCAAATTACACGCTGCTTGCTCGGCTACTGACACACGCCCAGATTTCTCTACTAATGATGCTCTTAGCCAATAGCGGCCGTATAATTAATGCACATGAAAGTGAACAGATGTCGACTGGCTTTTAGGCGAAAGTGCGCTACCTTATCTGGATAGGGTGTCTGGCCGACTTCGGCCACAATTCTACCCCTGATTTTCATCTGTGTGTTGCACATCTGGTTAAGTGAATTATCGAATCGGTAAAGAGCGTTTTCCCTAACGTCGTTACAATTACGTTTGCTCAGTCTAATTTTATATATATATACACGCACGTCAGCAAGCCTTCGACCGTGTCTGGCATCCTAGACTTCTATATAAACTGGCCACCAGCCCTCTTCCCAAATCCACGGTATTCCTTATCCGCTCCTACCTGTCCAACAGACGCTTCACCGTTTCTGTCGACAACTGCCTCTCCTCCTACAGGCCGATATCTACGGGAGTCCCCCAGGGGTCGGTTCTGGGCCCTCTCCTCTACATAATATACACCAACGACATCCCTCTCCTGCCAAACGTCACACTCTTCCTCTACGCGGATGACGCTATGTTCCTTTCCAGCTCAGCGAGTCTCGCTCTTGCTACCAGGACTATCCAACGGCAGATGGACAACCTGACGCCGTGGCTCCGGCGCTGGAAAATGGCGGTGATTGCAGATAAGTCCGAGACTATCTGGTTCACAAGGAATCAAAGACCGCAAACCGGAACCGTCACTCTCGACAGGAAGCCCATCTCCTAGAAGTCCTCGGTAAAGTATCTTTGCGTCATCCTCGACAAGAGACTATCCTTCTCCCAACAGGCTTCCTCAGTCCTCAACAAAGTCTAAGCATCCGCTTCCGGCTTCCCCCCTCCTCTCCAAACGAAGTCCCCTTCCTATAAAAACTAAACTCCTCCGGTTCCTCATGCTGATTCGACCGGTTTTTTCCTATGCCTCCCCCGTTTGGTAGCCAATTCTAAAGAAGTCCTACCGAAAAAACCTCGAATTCATCCAATCCCGTACCTTACGTTTAGTTTCCGGCAGCCCCTGGCTTGTTTCCAACAGCACAATCAGAAACTCCTTCCGCACCCCATCCCTGGCGGACTTCGTCCGTTCCCTCTCGTCAGGGCTCTTCGGCAGAGCAGAGAGTTCAGCCTACCCTCACATCCGCAACCTCAGTGACACAACTGGACCCCCTCCTACATTCCGCCCGCGTCCTAAAGTGCTGTTGGACCCTCCATACCACCCCCAAACCAGCTACCCCTCCCGCCACGGTGCATCATTTAATTAATGATACTGATAGATTAAGCGTAAAGATATTTTAGCTTTAAGTGATACGCCAACAGACAATTTAATATTTGATGTTTCTTTCAAATATTGTTTAGTATAAGTTACCACTGCCGTAGGATAAGTGAATAGCCTGTAGCTCTTAAGAAACCATGTTAGATATAAGTGATTCAGGACGTAGCATAAGTAAACCATGTTAGTCTTTAAGGTAATATTGTCCTGTATTTTTAAGTGATTTATGTTAGAATAAGTACTTTCTATGTCAATTTTAAGCAAAAGCAAGCCCTGTTAGTCTTAAGTCACTTTTCATGTTAGTTTTTAAGGTTACATGTTAGATTTAAGTATGTAAACTTTGTTTTTGAGATTTTCCCACAGAAATATGCAATGCATGCCAAGAATATCTAGCAAAAACGTCAGTCAGTCATTATCCTAAACAAAAATAGCTCACCCTTCCACCAACACAAACCTCCGTCCTTTCATCAAACAGTCAGCAAACAAATAGTGCTGTAAACACATTGATACCAGCAGCCAGTCCCACGGGGGCCACCAAACCCCATTCTTCCTAATGACTGACTGACTGATAAACATGCTACAACATGTGTTTATATAACGCTCATTATGTGATATTTATGAATTGTTATTAAATATATACTTAAATATAACATTTGCAATACTCTCGTACTACCTTTTTGTCACTGCTTGTACTAGATTGTCAGAAAACAATTGACAATTGCTGGTACGATTGGTAGTAAAAACTTTGGAACTTTGAGCTAATTTATTATCCGGTTTTAATCCCTGTAGCACCAAATGACTTTTGCTTTTTCAACCCAGCTGTAAAAGTGCACACCTAGGCCCGATCCTAAGGTAATAATGGGGGATTGAAGCACAGTTCTGACCACATTATCTTCCGTTATAAAGTAAGGTCTAAGGGAGGCCTAAATACTGCCCATAGCAGCACTGGACAGGGTGGAACTGGAAAAAAGGCCATGCAATTATTAACAGGATTATTTCAGATGCCGTGGGTTTGTCGTAATGTACAATGTTCAGCCTGTTTTAGACAGATTTCTACGTAGCCTATAGGTCCTACCAGCCTCAGTCTCAAAGACTTGTTCCATACTACATGTCCAAAACACTATACTGTCTTGTATCCCATACCTTATACCCATACTATTATACTGCCTTTATCCCATACCATATACCCATTTTACTCTACTGCCTTGTACATAACACTGTACTATCATACCCCTATGATACCCACACTATGTATCCATACTACTATACTGCCTTGTTGTCCATACTATATACCCATACTATATACCCATACTACCGCATTGCTTTATTACCTAACAGGCTACTGCCATCCCACTCTACAAATCCTACGATCTTCCCTCTTGTTGGCTGTAACGTCCTTCGCTACCACAAACCATTGGTCTTAGTAATATCATGTGTTTTCGACCTCTAACAAACAAACATGTTTATAATTTAAATGATGTCCAATGAACGCAATTATTTCTGTCAATGAAGCTAGTTTCTAAAACAGTCCAGCGTGCTTAATGTAACAACCCAAGGGTCTACGGGAAAGGGGGTGTCTTGTTCCCTTTAAACCCGTTGGGATAACTTCCTAATATGTTTTCTTCATTTTATATTCCTCTTCTATCCCCTTAAACTCATTATCTTTTAATTTTATTCCATATCGTTTCAGTTTGTTTTTATTTGTTTAAGATTCTTTAATGTTTTTGTTTTTAATTTACTTTTATTAATCCAGCTGTGGAAAATTGTTTCAATTTTCAAATAAATAAGCTTGTCTTGTACACATTTCCTATGTATACGGATTTAATTTGAATTTCCTTCTGTTTCACAAATCAAGTTAAAATACACCGCCAATTTGAGCAAATGCTTAACACGTGTTATGTCTGGTTTACTTCATTTTGTTTTCTTCACTTGAAACGGATATTTGTTATGAAATGACTTTTGTTTTCTCCACTTATTGGTTCACCTGAACTATTAGTAACAAATATTTTTACCAGATAAACTCGGATAATCTTCATATATTCTTCTGCATGTGATACCTTTAATATAACATATTTTCGAATAGTCTCCATTATTGACTGCTAATTCTCCACTTGATTGTTTCACTGTGATCTGAGCGTATGGTAACTTGATTTATCCGAAAATCAAGAATATTTCGAATATTAAGTTTAGAAAAATAGAATATTCTCAATCAACTGATGGAATCCATATTGGTTTCTGATATTAAACAATTAAAATTATTGCAAATATTTATCTAATTTCGTTGTATTTGTAGTGTACTTGTGGCTAGGATGGAACTCCAAACAGACGCGAGTACAATAGTTCTTGTTGGCTTATGGGAGGTGGAATGTGGCTCCAAAGTGACTGGGGGCAGGAGCCGAATCCTTGAACTGCTAGCACGACGTTAGCCGCAGAGATAAATGACTCGATGATTCCTAATGGAACCGATCTCCAAATCATCGCTCATACTCTTTTCATTTCATGACCTTATTGCCCAACAGACCATCTCCAGTTGTTCTGTAGGACGTTCGTTAACAATTATATTTTTTCAAAATTAAAGTAGTTTTTAAACATTTATTTTATTTAACTTGATTTAAACTTTTATTTAACTCTTATAAATGCTGAAGTTAAATCGTGTTAAATTCAGTTGAGTTTCGGAAAAAGCCCATCATTGAACACAGATTAATAGAATACGAGAATAATGTATTACGGAAATCGTAAAGGTCAATTCTCTTTTAATGAACAGAAAAGCCTAAATAAAATTCGAAATGAAAACAATATCTAACTGATGTAGAGAGGGTGCAATGAGGGTCAAGCGAAACTTTGTGTTGTAAATTTATTTGTCCGTCATTCGTGGCGTAAACGTTTAGAGGTAAGACAGTCACGTATTATGGATCTAAAAGAACGTTGCACAGTAAGGATAAAGAAGAATTACCGCTTAATAACGATGCAGAAGATGGGACACTTTATGCGGTTAGAGAGACTAAACTAGTAAAACAGTTGAAGAAGAATGATCGCTCATTGGGAATAATGGTGATGAAAAAAAAGACGAACATTCACGTAGCCCAAAAAAGTGAAATATTCACTTAGTGTAGGTAAAAATAAAGTCACATAGTATAAACAGAGAAGAAAGATTACGTAGTGTTACAAAAAAAGAATGGTCACTTAGTACAAATAGAGTAAAATATTCACGTGGTATAGATAAAAATAAAGTGACATAGTTTAGACAAAGAAGAAAGATTACGTAGTGTGATAAAAAAAGAATGTTAACTTAGTACAAATAAAGTAGAATATTCACGTAACATCGATAAAATAAGGTCATACAGTATAGACAAAGTAGAAAGATTACTTAGTGTAATAAAATAAGCATGATCACATTGTACAAACAAAGTAGAACGTTCACATAGTATAGATGAACAAGAAAGGTTACACAGAATAGAGGAAAAAGAAGGATCTGTGAATACCTCATAATTCCAGAAACTGTGACGTAAATCTAAGTCACTACAATGTACATGTCCGCTTTCTAATACTAACTGGAATCGAGTAGATATTTATGTTGTTGCAATAATTGATAGTATAATTCAGATGAGTGATCCTGTGATCGCAAGCAATGCTTCTTTCCCCCGACTTCCCGTACTCACGGATACGAGTAAGTTTTATACCACCCTGACGAGCCTGATGGGACAATGTACCTACATTCCAGTACGTCTATGCCTAAACAACCTTAGGGAAATCTATTAATAGATTGTAAAATAGGCAGTTATATTTATTGCATAGACAGTACGCTGTAAAGGTTTACTCACCAGGCGGACTTCCATACAGTGAAACTTCTCCCTGATTGTTTTAAACCGTTCCGATGGAGTTGCCTGTTTATTTTAGGTATTGATCGGGACGTATTTATGGATCGCACAAGGTTTTTAGTTTATTTACTGCTGAGCTGGTCGCCATATTGAAAGCGTGCATCCCTCGTGTGGGCCACCCCAAAGTATTTAATTGCCAGTTTTTCTAATATCTCCTAGGAATAAGGAGTAAGTTAGTTAAATAGTATTAAATCCCTCTAAATATATTTTTTCAGTTGTTGTTAACTCTGAAAAACTTGCATAAGGTTAAAAGGTTTTTGTGTGTTTTATTACCATTCATTATGGATTTTTCCAAAATAGTGAAGAGTTGTAAATTTAGTTAGAATTAATACAGATACATAAAAGCGCCTGGTATAAGTTGTAGGACATATATGAGTAGGGCTAGGTACCTGGTGTAGACGTACTTTCTGTCTGGGCGATCTCTTCTACTGTCTACCTGCTGCACCTCATTGTAAGGAAAAGGAATAAACGTTTGATGGGTTTAGGTTGAACTAAGGAAAGAATACCGAGCTTATTGGTACTGGGATTAACATTACAGCATCACTAGGATGGAATGTAGTGTCATTGGTCAGTGGGGAATAGAGGATGCACGGTAACAGATGAAAGGGGAAAAGAAATTCCCGGTGATCTAGGAAAGAGATTCTGACAGTGTAATCTATGGTTCTGCATCTCATCATTGTATCACAGAAAACTCATATTACTACAATAACCTTGTACGTAGTCAATCATACAATTTCCATATATCTCTGTTTTTTTGACGTACCTTCATTAAATCCTTCAGCTATGGTGCCCCGGTCATCTGAGTTCATTGATCCTCATTAGTTTTGAGTTTTGACGGGTTGATAAGGTAATTTCCAGATGGTTGCCCTCTTTTGTAGTTTTCCTTTCTATAAAACAGAAGCTAATGCCTTTTATTTTGAAACGTTTGTCTTGAAATTTAAAATTTTATAAATATAAAATTAATAATCTAATAGCTCAAGGCAGGATTATAGAAGAGTTGGAAGAAGTAAGAGATCTTGGTAGAAGGATAAAAGAGACTCGTACATAAAGATCTCTTCAGAACTTTTAGGGCGAGATAATTACTTCCGAGGTTAAATTGGCCATTATGATCACCACATCCTGAAGGAGGATTAGTAAGACTAGCAAATATCTCTCTAAGACCCCGGTACAAACATCCCCGTCTTCTCCTCATCTACTTTGCGCACTGACTCGTAGATATAGCGTCCATTTTGCCTCCATATGTACACAAAATATTGGTAACTGACGACATATTAGAAGTGACAAAGTGTAAATGTATTTCCTAACACCATTCGTGACATGTTCTCCGTATTTAGAGGAAGAGTTTAAGGGAAAGCTATGAGTAATAGTACACAGAAGGCAATATGAGGGTCCTTGAGGGGTCCTAGGGTCATCTAATCGATGTGGCTTTTTTGCTCCCTCCTAGAAAGGTATTCGCTTAATGTTGGTAAGATTAGGTTACGTGCTAAATTTTGATAGGTTAGGTGGGTACTTAACCTATAGTCACACGATTGCGTTAAATGGATGATTACTTCTGATTCAAGTGCTTATTATCTTATTAATATTCTGTTTTGTTGTTTCACTAATTAGCTCTTTTATTTTATTACTTAGTTTATTACATTTTTTTCTAATGTAATTCATCTTTTAACTACTATTTCCTGTAGTTTCATTTATTCATAGTCTATTTATCTGTTTGATCATATTATTTATTTAAGCTTATCTGTTGTTTTCTCATATAATCAAACATGCATCGTTTCACTTGGAAACACAAAGGATTTACAGTTTATACAGAAAATATTTTCACTTTGAAAATTAGTCGCCGGAACTTTGGCTTTGCTTAACACAAGCGAACAATGCCCGGAACGGTTCCAGATCTTAACCGTTCATTAACGGCGTACGACTGAAGTAACTTTTATTATCCGTTACGTCATTGTCAAAAGCAAAACCCGCGCAAGTGCAGCTCTCCGAAACGCACCAAATGGAGGCAATTTAGCTTTGCCAACTTTACACGACAAACTTGCTTCGGCTTATTTCATTAATTAAGTGCTAAGTGGTTTCGGTAGAGCGCGATTAAAGAACAATGTAACAGTTTGCAGTAGGTTTCTAGGTATTGTTTAAAGAAACTGTTATGACACTGTAATTACAGTCAAACATAAGTGTTTGTATACTTTTGCTTCTGTCGAAGTGCCACAGAACCCTGTCTCAACTACACCCCCTACGGCTCCTTAAGTAGGCATACATATTGACCGATTAGAAACCACCCACAGATTCTTCGTAGGACGTATAACATCTTGTTTGAGAAGCCATGATCTAGGATTTTATTTATCATAAATTTTAAAAACCTGTTTGAATTTCAGGTTAATTTAATTTTAATTTAGTTTGATAATTAAAATTTTAATAATGAGTTAATTTAGAACATAAGCCAAATTTGAGGTAGCTTAGTCGATCCTTGGCATTCTCGTGAATTGGTTAGAATCCGGCGTGACCCACTTTGTGTACAAGATCAGGGAGGAGCTTCTTAGTTATCCTTTTAGTCTCTTTATCTTTGGTTCTCAGGTTTGGACTCCTCTACCTCCGACTTCCAGGGTGGCTCTCTTTCTGGCTCCCCAAAATTAACCCCTCTCTCAGCTCCCAGAACTTCTACCCTTTCCGGATCCTTGAACTTCACTCCTTTGCTTCCAAAAACTCCTTCCTCGACTATTTGATCGCTCCCTTCTTCATAGCTTCACTTTCTGTCTCGTATACCAATGATTCCCTTTTCCTTATTTCCGCCAATCGTGGCCTGTCTTCCATTTGTTGTGTCGGTCAACAAATGTCCTTTGTGCTTTCTGCACGCGCCTGATTTTGGAAATTACGGGTTTCTCAGAGATAATTTACTTGAGAACTGCACCCGCTCGTGGCCTTGCCCCTAATTAATTTACCTATCTCGCTGCTCATAGTTAAGGTTCCCATTTTAAATATTTTTATGAATTTGAATACCTTATATTTTTATAGACAACCTCTCACAGTAATGCGTCGCCTACATATTTACAATATTGCATTATATATAGGAGTTTACATGTAAGCTGGCACTTGGCCGATCGATAGGAATTCAGTACTAGCCTAGATTACTATCCCGCCGTCATGCGGGTTACGTCAATTGTCCCACGGCCCTCGTTAAGGCCCTCAAATAGATGAAATATGAAATCCTATAAGTGATGTATGTCTATATCCGCGGAAACGTTGGCATAACTGTCTTTGACCCCATCCCCCCGCTGCTTAGAGTCCCGCACAAGGTCCAAGGGTCAACTTACTTTTAAATACCTATACCTAGATGGCTTAACAAAAGTAGACTCACACAATGCTTATACCTTACGAGCTACATTTCAAGATACGTTTTTTATAATATGTATGAGCTTTATGTATATTAAGCAAACAGTATTCTTTCAATCTGTATACTCTATCATGGCAGGACTTCAAGGACATGTAACCCTGACGAGTTACAAACTACAATCTGCCCCTGATTTGTGACCTCATGTAACCCACATGACCTTGAAAGGGCTCACACTTTGGCCAGCGAAAAGCTTACAACAGTAAAAATCTACGACTAGAAATCCTAGCCTACATCTCATAACAGAAAGCGTATCAATACGCTATACTCCAATCCTATATTTACAATCCCATTCATATACAAAAAGGCAACAAACTTCGGCTCCGATAAGTAATCTCGAATAAGTGATCTTCGTTAAGTGATCCTCATTAAGTGACCCCCGTTAAGTGATATCCAGTAAGTGATCTCCGCTAAGTGATCTTCGTTAAGTGATCCTCATTAAGTGACCCCCGTAAAGTGATATCCAGTAAGTGATCTCCGCTAAGTGATCTCTGTTACGTAGTCTTTATTACGTGATATCCGTTAAGTGATCTTCGTTAAGTGACCTCTGATATGTAATCTCCATTAAATGATCTCTGTTAAGTTATCTCCGTTAAGTGATCCTCGTTAACTGATCTACATTGATGATCCCTGATTAGTGATATCCATTAAGTGATCTCCGCTAAATGATCTCCAATAAGTGATTTTCGTTAAGTGACTTCCGAAAAGTAATTTCCTTTAAGTGATCTCTGTTAAGTGATCACCGTTAGGTGATCTCCGTTAAGTGATGTCTGTTAAGTGACCTCCGTTAAGTGATCTCCAATAGATTATATTCGTTAAGTGATCTTCGTAAGTAATCTCCGTTAATCACCGAACTATCTAACTATAATAAAGCACGCACGTCATACTCACAACATCAGTTCCACTTAAGTAATTCAGTTTAGTAATGTGTGTTTCTGTATCTCAAGGGGCGGTAGATTCCTCGCCAACCCTCTACATCAGGGCATGCACCTTACCACAATCATACTTGACTAACAGTTTCCCACATCTCATAATCAATAACACACTAAACCTTAATCACAATTTTACGGCTACATAATTGTCAGGCGTCGCGACACACTCTAGATTATTGCCATTGACCAATCAGCGTGAAGCGTAGCGTGATCGGATCAACCATCGGAATTTCACGTAATGCGGCAAAGTCCCCCAACTGCATGATTTATGGCTGGTCGTCTACATGAACTCTGTGTTGGTAGCAATGCCTCTGCTAATAACCGATCACATTCTTGCCACGGCACCTGCTGCTCGCATGCCGACATTTTATCTACTCTTTTACATGAGTGCTTCCGCTTCCATTAAACAAGTGACCTTCAGCGGTGTTACATTCTGTGTGGTATTCATAACTCAGCCGTCTATAAGGCTCACAACTTATTTTATTGGTTTTAATACTCACTCATATCGTGGTGTGCATCAAGTGAGCTAAGTTTACATGAACGAAACAAAAATTCAGGTTGTGTGGTGACGTGGTGAGGTAGACCATCTACTGTCTTCAGTGAAGACTGTGCAAAGGATCACTAATGAATGCGAATAATGCGTAATACGAGTATAGGTTTTCATATTAGGTCATACAACTCCATATTCTATCACATAGAAACATATTATGGCTTAAGTATGTCGTTACGCATAGCTGTTGTAGTCGTACAATTTATTGGGGAGGTTTTTACCTGTCACACCCCCGAGTAAGATGAATGACAATCCAGGATGGATAGAATATATTGGGTGGTACAGAATTGTTATAATGATCCCCTGCTACAATGGGTTCCACGTGGAGGTCTTCTCGCTGAATAACCCTCTACTGAATGGACTTCAGTAAGGTAGTGATTGTGGTTGTAGATAAGCGCGTGCGTGTGCAAGTTAACCCCATATTTTGGTTTTGAATTGCCTGGGGTGCCAGGAGGAACGTCAACCCTTCTCAATAGGTGCCAAGTTCTGACGAGAGCACCTGGTCTACCATCAAGTCCCACGCCTCTATGTACGTAGGAAAATATAAATATTTATTTATGTAGGTTTAAAGCGACCAGTCAATACGACTGTGTCATCTATGAGAGATAGGAAAAAATGGTGAATATAGATATGGATAGGTTATGTTCATAAAATCCTCCCCAATACCTTTCAATAAAATATGAAAGATATGCATCACGTACACCTAGCCCCTACAGGGGTTATAAACAGGTGATCCATGTAAATTAAATGATAATGAAGGACATATGGAATTAGGTAGTGCTAAAATAAGAAAATAATGATTCGCGAGAGGACATAGGGGAAAATTATGTTACACTTGGGCGTAGTCGCTTACCTGGAGACTAACCTTAATTAACCTCTCATGATCAAACCGTGAGGAGAAATGTCTCTTCCCTAGAAAATGAAGCCCTAAACGTTGAACCGTATTTAGATTTTTTAACCCATTAACAGTCCACACTCCATCAACGTTTATTCTTTAACTCCCCAGAAAATTGTTCCTATTGCTAATATAAGTTTTAAACTTTAATTCAACTACAGATTTAGGTCTAAAGTGCTTCTTTACTTCTTTAGTACAATCATTCTTATGCTAGTCGGGTCCTTATTTTATTTCTCTTCACACGTATTATCGTCCTTCGTTCATATTCGAACGTTTTTTGTCTGTGATCATCTTGTTATCTAGGTACTTCATATATCTTAGTACCAATAAAGTGGACGCTCCAATATATCAAAGTTTTGTCACTCTGGCTACACATTTTTTAATATCTTTTATCTTTCAACGTCAGTTTTGTTTGGCCGTCATCTTCTACTTTTATTACATAGGCTACATCTTACTAAGTGACTCTTACATGGAACCATAATTGTCTTGTAGTTCATTTCATGAAACGCCCTAACAATGTCCAAAGTCGGCGAAACGACACTTTAAAAATGTAGCGAAATCTAAAATCTAAACATTAAGCTAAATTTATAATTTTCTTTGATATTTTACACAGATCCCTTAAATTGTCTTTATAATTTTGATAATTCCTTTAAACTGAGAAAAATATCAAACACGAATCCTCGACTCGACTGTAATGCGTGATTGAAATCACATGATCCCGTTTTACAACGATTTAATATGGAAAACCAACCGCAGACAAAACCAATTGCTACAATCACCTGCACTCAAACACATCTAGGTTTGACAACTCAGTCGTCAAACATCCTTCGGCTATTGGAGGCAATAAATGTGAGTGGTTTATTATTATAAGCAACTTTTATTGTTTTATATAACGCCACGCTCGACTGTACAGACCGTGGAATGCCGATGGCCTATCTCATGAAGAGTCCCTTAATGCATAATCCGTGTTTAGTTTTTACGAGAGAGATTTCGTTGCTGGACCTTGTCAGCGTTCGATGTTCGATTCCAGCATTTTATGATTTATCGCCACCATTGGTTGACCGTGGCACCGTTTTATTACTTTTGGTTGGTTCGGTTTTTTGTAACAGTTCTGTATCTAGTTCATTTTAAGCAGTCAAACTAATTTTTTTGGAAATGCTTGCATAGAACACTGACTATAATTGGCCAACTATTTTTATTCGATAAAAGTGTAATTCAACATTTTAACGCAATTTATAATAACAAAGTAATATATAACATTGACATCTATAAAATTTGTTTCTACAAAAAAAAACCTTACATTTTTCCACTTATCTTTGTGATTTCGGAATTTTTTAACGAAAAGACTCTTTATTTGAACTGTTTAGTATATTTTTACGCATCAATGTTTTGTGTTTTCTATTAGTTTAATTACTTTCTTCTGATCAATTTACACTATTTTATTTTTAATTCTCGTCACGTCTCACTTGGAAATATGAGATGGTCTTCAGGTTGTCTTCGTACTTGATACTCAGTTCTTATTATATAACTCTTTTATACTGATGCCTTCTTTTTAATTTCGTATATTTTCTATTTTGTTATCGTGAATAATTCTGGATTAGGTAGGTATATCAAATGTCACGTGACATAAAATACTTTAACTTATTAATAATACAAAATATCATTACTATCAATACATACCCATTTAAAGTGTAGGGGTCTACGTGCTGTACACTTAAAAAAAAAGATTCACCATATCTATAATAAGTATTTTTGAATGTGATAAATGCACTCTAAGTTCAAGTTGCCCCTATTTAGGAAGTATTTTTAAGTTACTTATTTTTTTCAACAGTTATATATTTTTTTCTGTATTTATATCACATTTTAAAATAGTTTAATTCTAGTATTATCTAAACAGTTTTCTTTTCTACTTGTCGACCTCTAAACAACACAATAATCAATGTAACAACTTAACAATGCAGTTAAATCGTTGCTACATACCGCTCGGTGTCACAGCTGACTGAATGGTTCAACAATCAAACACCTCGCTTCCCCGCACCGGCTTTTCCTAGCTGCTACTCGCGGCGTCTTTGCCACTGGGAGACTTTAACGTTAGAGCGTACCTAAATGTAGATCAATAATGATTTGTTCTGCTGTCGGGACGATTTCCTGGTGAAATCTTGTTAACTGTCGGATGGACAGTTGGCATCGTGTATTCCAGGATAATAGTGAGAAATTTGTGTTCCTGGGAGAAAATGTAGAGGGGATATTCATAACTTTAATTTAGTTCAATTTTGTTTGGTTCCGCATGTTATTTGATAGGAATAGCTTAAAATTATGTTTGATGTAAAATAAACCCCAAAACAGTAAAACAATTACATAGTTGAAATAAGTTGACTCAAGCAAACATCTATGACTTGAACCTCCTAAAGTGTTCTTTTACGTATTAATAAAATCTCTTGAACGTCTGAATATATAACAGGAATTCTGCTAGTTAAAAGAAAAAAATACGTTACAAACGCAAAGATATAAATTCTACGAATTTAAATAAAGTTCCACCTATATTAATCTATTAGATGTAAACAGACCAATTATATTTAAGAAGTGCTTCATAAAAACACTTACAAAAAAAAACTTATAACAGCACTTTCTGCTTTATGTGATTTTACTAAAGTAGTTTTGACCTTGTTTTGATCATAATTAGCGTCTAATTAAATAGTTGGATAGGTTTTGAGTTACCAAGTGGGCAAGCACAGAGTTAGAACTTCGCGTGTTTGTACCTTTGGCTTGATGATGGTTTAATATGACGTAAATTTGGTTTTAATTCAAACAAATCTTTTCATTTTAACGGTATTGAATCGGATTTAATGGAATTTGAAAGCTTTATTTACTACATGGGTGCGCTTTGCTTATACGAGTAATGAGTCTTTATTCCTCTCGAATATTCTACCTTTTTTTAGTTCATCCCTCCCACTGACTTTCATGGCCTCTACTTTTTTTTACGTAGGGCCTATTACCCTCTAGGGTTTACCAACAGGAATATGTAGCCTCCGACTTCCTAAACATTGACACAGACTATAGACTACATCACCGTCAACACCATTGCCATCATCATCATAACCGTCATCACCGACACCATCAGCCCTGTTTCCATCATCTACAAACACCATTGCCACTCCTTCGCAGCCACCACCACCAACAGCACTGTCGCCATCACCGACACATTCCCTTTGGGTTGATCCATGATAAACATCCCCATCACGTTTAAACGAACTCTAAACACTTTATCATTGAGGTGATCCGTTTTCGAAGAGTTTTTTGATGAACGGGTTTTATTAACGTTGTCTTTTTGATTTATTGTAAAAGTATCTTCTTGTGGATGCCCTCATTTATGTAAGTGGAAATTGTTTCTGGGTAAGTGGAATGATTCAGAATCACAAGATTATAGAATTCAAACTATTAAAAAAAAACTATTATAGTATTCAAACTATTGGAAGATTCTAACGAAATATTTCAATTTTGTATTAAAATTAAACAAGACCTCAAACCAGAAAGCTTTTATTTAACTCCTGATGTATTCTTCGATTCATAAGCAATCATCTTCAGAGGAAATTACTAAAAAAGTGGTTTTATTTATTTATATTAAACAAATTACAGCCCAGTTGCTCTATGTTACTATTGAAGGTTACAAGTGTTCGAGCAAATACAGTTGCAGAAAAATCTACAGCAGTACTTTTTAAATAATCAATAGTATTATTTAAGAAAATTGCAATATTTTTACAAAAAATTTACTAAAATTCTCAGATAAATTTTTCAAACAAATACATTAAAAACCGTAACACTGGCAGTGTTACGTAGTGTTAGTATATCATAGGCCTACAATACAAAGGAAGGGGTGAGTGAAAAGGGGAGATTTTAGAACTGCGGCAATTAAGTTTTAAAACTGAGAAAAACTTCAACACGTCATTTAAACACTGGATGGCTAAATCAGCGATATGAACTAGGGCAAAGTAAAAAAGTAAAACATTCCTGATTGTAAATTAATATACAAGAGAAAGAAAAATAATAAAGGGCGGTGAAGTAAAAAGCCAAGAGGGGGACTAAATGACCTTTTATTTTTTATTTGGATCCTGTCCAAGTTTTGAACTCGGTTTCACAAGGGAAAGCTTGGATGAGGGCGATAAGATATATAAGCCTACAAAACAAAACTGCGCTTACAAAAAGAGAACTACATTTATTAATTGTAACAAGTTTTTTTTTAATAAAGAATATACTCTTTAGCCATAACGGTAAATTTCTTAATATCTCGTGTTTTTAATTTATTAGTTTTTATTATTTTTTTCCGGAAAACCATTAAGGCTATTATGGCGGGAACAATTAGTCTAGCCTAAACTAAACTATTCCTAATATGCAAGACTAAACTACTTCTAGATCCTAAGCAACTATTTAGATTCCTAAAACTAAAAGTGGATACCAATCACTGTATATTCAATTATACCTAATTCTTAATTAATTAACTAAAACGAAATTAAAACTAATCCTAATTTTTATTATTATTTAATTTAAAGTGGGGTGAACAAATTCACTATATTTGTAACTTCGCCCATAGGCTTTCATTCTAAAACCGTATCGTGAGACCTGAGTTGTTTATTCTAACGAGGCACATTTCCATCAGTACTCACGTTCGACTTTCCCAAATATACCTTTTTGGCAAATCTTCCTGCAAATCGTTCTCTTTTAGTCATTTA